>SJYT01021571.1:97531-132511 GCA_006410635.1 Cephalophus harveyi
GGATATTTTTATGTAAGACTTTTTATGACATGTTATTTCTAAAATTCATATATACTTTCATAGCTCAGTATATATTAATCTTTACTAAGGAAACATACCATATATCCTTCTAAAAATCCTACAGTTAAGATCAAAAGATTAGAGATGAAAGTCTTTAAACCTTTTCATTTACTAATTACTTTATCTTTCAGATCATTTTATGTCATCTTTTTTGCTTGGCCAATTCCATTGTGTATTATAAACACACATTTGGAGAAGACTATAGGTACAAAGATTAATTGGGATATTTGAAGATTCCTTCAAGAGTTAGCTAGAATTTGTCTCCATTTTCAAGTATGAACAAAAAAGTTTAGCCAGTTAAAAGATTTTAAGACCCTAATCCATACTTTAATTTTTAAAAGCAGATTATCTGAAAGAGTAACTTATAAATTTAGAAAGTTTGAAAATCTAGTCAAAATTGTAGGAAGTAGTTATTCATAGTTAGGAGCAGATCATATACCATCTCATTTCCCAACTAGTCTGTGTTGTCCTAGTAAAGATTTATACATAGTTAGGGCTTCACTGGTGACTCAGATGATAAAGAATATGCCTGCAGTGCAGGAGACCTGGGTTCGATCCCTGGGTTGGGAAGATCCCCTGGAGAAGGAAAAGGCTACCCACTCCAGTACTTTGGCCTGGAGAATTCCATGAACTATACAGAGTCAGACACAAGTAAGCGACTTTCACTTTGTACATGGTTAAGAGCTGACATGAGCTTGGTGACCATGGAAAAATGTGAGCCCAAGATTCTTTAGTTGATATTAAAAATCTCAAACTTTATAAAATTCCTATTTGTCTTCAATGGTCAAATCATTTAAATGTTTCAACACCTGATTTTGAGCCCCTGCTGTGTCACTTACTAGTTTTGTGACAAACTTGTTAAGTTTCTTCTATCAGTTAAAGAGCTGACATGAGCTTGGTGACCATGGAAAAATGTGAGCCCAAGATTCTTTAGTTGATATTAAAAATCTCAAACTTTATAAAATTCCTATTTGTCTTCAATGGTCAAATCATTTAAATGTTTCAACACCTGATTTTGAGCCCCTGCTGTGTCACTTACTAGTTTTGTGACAAACTTGTTAAGTTTCTTCTATCAGTTCAGTTCTGTTCAGTTCAGTCTCTCAGTCGTGTCAGGGTTAGGTGGTCTGGTATTCCCATCTCTTTCAGAATTCTCCACAGTTTATTGTGATCCACACAGTCAAAGGCTTTGGCATAGTCAATAAAGCAGAAGTAGATGTTTTTCTGGAACTCTCTTGCTTTTTCCATGATCCAGCGGATGTTGGCAATTTGATCTCTGGTTCCTCTGCCTTTTCTAAAGCCAGCTTGAACATCAGGAGTTCATGGTTCACGTATTGCTGAAGCCTGGCTTGGAGGATTTTGAGCATTACTTTACTAGCATGTGAGGTGCTATAAAATAGAAAAAATAGAAAATACTGATCTCTTTAATGGATGCTTATGAAAGTTGGAGTATTAAAAGCATTTTGTAACTGTTAAGTGGCACAAAAATGTAAAGTGGTATTATTTGTAAAAATAAAAATGTACTTAAAAAAGTTTTTTTTAATCTATGCTTGCTGATTCTTAGGATCCCTTAGGAAAACCTGCTGTTTTCTTTAGACCTCTCTATGACAGTTAGTCTTGAACTCTGATCAGAGAAGAAGAAATTGCCTGTGAAAAAGGCTGTTAAAAGACATGTTTGAAGTACAAAACCACACTCTTCTAAATTTTGTTAAGTTGTAACAAAATAAGCTTTGATTTGTGTATTCCCATATTTGAGTTTGTGTTTCTGAATTGTGTATGGCAGTGTAGGGTATAGGAATAGGATAAATTTGGTAGCCTAGGAAACCTGTATCCCATCAGGAGAGAAAACAGATGTTCTTCCTCCTGGTAAAGAACTGCAGCTATCCATTTATCAATTATGAATCTTCCCTAGGTGATACCCTTGAGAAAGGAGCCTTTCAGCAGACAGAATTAAGAAACATATGACACTTCTTTTTTTTTTTTTTTAAACTATATGAGACTGAATCTTCTTTTATTTGGCTTCTGCTTTTCATGCCCTCAGTTTTAAAAAGGTAGGTAAAGTGTTCCGTTTGAATCATGTGACTACTTCACAGGACTAAATTATTTACTTCTTAAGATCAGAGTAGAAGACATTGCCAAAGATCCCGAAAGAATGTTCCCCATTCCCCTGACCCCCAATTCAATTCACTTTTGTTGTTTCTAGGTATGTTTTTACTTATTGTTTTCTAATTTCATTTTTAATGAAATGGTGTTATTCAAGTCTTGTATATGTTTCTCTGGAAAAGGCTAAATCCTATGGATTCTACTTAGTTAATGCCCTGCATCTTTTACCTTCCCCATGCTACTGCTGTGGTAGACTATTACAATGATAATCTGTCACTCTGCTACTTTTAAGTTCTTTCCACATTGCTATTAGACTGACTGTCCTGTGGTAGAGCTCCTCGTTGCCTAGAAATTAAATATAACTTGTTCAGCCTAGAATTTAAGCCTCTCAGTGATTTGGCTCTAGCCTGTTTTTCCAGTCTGTATGCTAGAGCACTCTTCCATGAGCCAAACTGTTTCTTCCATATTTCTCTACCTCTTTGCTTGTCTTCAAATCAGTCTCTCTTTCTGGGACTCTGTCTTTCTCTCACCCCCTCCCAAATCTCGGGCCACTTTGATATCTTGAAAGTGAGACTTTAGAAGAAAAGAGTAGGAACGTTGCTTTCTACAGCAATATGATAAAAAATAAAACCTTAATTCCTTTTTTTAAACTGAAAAGTTTCAACCTATTTCATTTATATAGTTCATCCAAGAAAACAGGAATGATCTTCCCAAATGCTTAATATGTGAAGTTTCTTTTATTTAAGAAGATTTTTTTGGGGGGGGAGGCAGGGATTACATGTCAGAATGTACTTTAATGAGGGGAAATCAGAGTGTTTTTGTAAGTTTAATTATAGATTGATAGAAAAAATAGAAAACCACAGATGAACAATTCTTCAGTTCAGTTCAGTCGCTCAGTCGTGTCCGACTCTTTGCAACCCCATGAATCGCAGCACTCATCCCTGTCCATCACCAACTCCCGGAGTTCACTCAAACTCAAGTCCATCGAGTCGGTGATGCCATCCAGCCATCTCATCCTCTGTCGTCCCTTTGTCCTCCTGCCCCCAATCCCTCCCAGCATCAAGAGTCTTTTCCAATGAGTCAACTCTTCACATGAGGTGGCCAAAGTACTGGAGTTTCAGCTTTAGCATCATTCCCTCCAAAGAAATCCCAGGGCTGATCTCCTTCAGAATGGACTGGTTGGATCTCCTTGCAGTCCAAGGGACTCTCAGGAGTCTTCTCCAACACCACAGTTCAAAAGCATCAATTCTTCAGTGCTCAGCTTTCTTCACAGTCCAACTCTCACATCCATACACGAATACTGGAACAATTCTTAGGTATAGCATATATTAGAAACTATATTCCCCAAATTATGATTAACATTGAGCAACTTAAATTCACCATCTTAAAAAAGAGAATTTGTAGATTCCAAATAATAGAATTAGAAAACTTTGAGTATGATATGGGTAGATTATCTTTCCTATTACGTGAAATGAAATAAAACTGCTAACCAATGTATGCATTTTCTAAAGGCAGATTTTGCCCTCTGTGCTGCTTAGGTATCATAATAGAAATGATTGGCGCCATTACCTTGCATCCAAAGCAAAATTCATAGCCCACCAAGGCTCTAGGAAGTACCATTGCCTTGTAATTTATATAAATATTTGTAGAGCAGCATATACCTTGTTGAGACAGGAAGATCTTTCAGCTTAAATTAGGGTGTGTGAACTAATAAAGATCTATGTATTCTTATATTTGGGAACCCCTTCTTTGGGAAGAAAGATAGTTCTAAACCTTAGCACGTCTACATACAACATTTTCGATGACACCATTAGCCAAAGGAACCATTGAGTATTCCAACATGGCCACCAAATCTCAAACTGGAATAAAAAAGAATAACTAGCCAAACACATATTCTGCAGATGTTTACAATTCTCACTAAAGAGAGGAGAAAATCCTCCTTCGAAAACCTGAGAACAGTAATCCGGCATTGGGAAATTGGGAGTCCACGACCACCTTCTTTCTCTCATGTGCTTACATTCCATTTCTGAACATCCAGCCCAACATCCTCACATTTTGGTGGGCTGCTGTGTGTGTATTTTATATATATATATGTATATATAATGTAATTTTAAAACTTTTTGTTTTTAAATATGTTGGACTTAAACCAAAAATTTCTATATACCTTTCACCCAGCTTCCCAATTTGCTGATGTCTTATTCACCTCCATAGTACTCAGTTCACATAATCAGAAAATTAACAGTGATATAATGCTGTATACTGAGATAATAATATCAGATTTTATTCAAATGTCATTAATTCTATAACTGCCATTCTTTTGCCAAGCCTGGATGAGTCCAGAATACAGGGTTATATTTACTTATTGTAACTTCATGGTCTACTTTAGTCTGGCAGTTTTATTCTTTGTTTAATAAACTTGCCACTTTTAAGAGTACCAGCCAGTTATTTTGTAAAATGTCTTTCAGTTTAGGTTTGTCTTATGTTTCCTCATGTTGTAATTTCAGCTGTGGTTCTTTGGCAGGAATGCTATGGGACACAATAATGTCCTTCTTGGAAGCATACAAATAAGATATTTATACCCTTATTTCACACAAAAAATTTTTAAGATCAAGAAATGGAAATCTTAAAAATCAGTACGTATTTTTAAAGGGTATCCTGAGAACTCTAGGAATATGTAATTGTGTTTCTGAGAAATCAAATTATGATACAGAAAGTATATTTGATTTTACCTCTTTCTGATCATGAAAGAGTTATCTATCATTTTGTTTTCTGTAACAAAGGTAGTGGAAAATTTTCCCATTTGTTACTCAGAAGATATGATAGGAATATATTGAAAAATAAAGTTTATAATTAATAAAAGGTAAGATCTTGGCTAGAGAGGGACATCATCTCATTTTTAAAAAATGGTTTCATTGACTTTCTTCTTGAAGATGATTTCCTCTCTGGTTCCTATTAGCCTACATCTTTCCTTCTTTCAATCTTGTTAACTTTTCCTGTAGGGGAGTATCATTCATTTAGTTTTCTTCATGTGTTGGTTTTGTCATTATCATTTCATGTGTGCTATTTGTGCCCCAACTTGATTGTAAGTTCCTCAGAGCAGAAACTGTGTTTTCGACTTTTGGTTCCCCACAGGGCTTAGCACAGCAAACTCTTTGTGAATATTTTTTAAAAACTCTTAGCATCTCTAAAGTGCTCTCAGAACTAATAGGCTACTATTACAAAATAATGAAAGCTTACTGATAAACCGTATTTCTCTACCTGGTCAATAAGGTTAGGTATACATAGGTTCCAGATCTATCAAGTTTTTGTTTGCGGAGAAACAGAAAGAAGTAAACTTCAAAAATCATAAATGCCCTCTTGAGTCCTGTCCTCCTCCCATTAGAAAATCAGCAGAATTTCTGCTACTTCAAAGGATTAATCCTGTTCTCATGAAACTCCATAGTTGTCCACTGTAGCATCACTGTCAGTACCCTATTTATTTGGTTTTTAAGCAAATATGTTGTGTACTAACTACGTGCTAGATTGGGCATAAAAAATGGCCAAACTGTTCTAGAAGAAAGAGAAAACAGTGCTGAGAATGTGCAATGAAGATCCTAACCAAGTGTGGGGGCCAAGGAACTGTTTCGTGGATATTTAAGCTGAAATCCAAAAGATGAGTAAGAATCAGTTATTTGAAATAGTAGTATGAAAATTGTTTTGAGCAAAGGAAATAGCATGTGCAAAGACCCTCTCATGAATAATGGTTTCTTTGCTATCCTGAAGAGGGGCCGGTGTGGCTCAAGGGCAAAGTGTGAGATGAGACTGGAAAAGTAAGACAGAAATTGCAGACATTGTAGGCCATGTTAAGGTTCTTGGTCTTTATTTTTAAAGCATTTGGAAACTGTTGAAGTGTGTAAATCAGGCGTTATGGGGTCAGATTTGCGTTTTGAAAAGATCTCTAAGCTGCAGGATGGAAATTGGGTCAGAAGGCGTTCCAGGAATGAAATGTTGCTAACTTTGGTTAGTGAGATGGCACTGGAGAGAAAGAATTCAATTTGATACAGTTTTAGAAATAAAAATTAACAGAACTTGGTGAAGAATTCTATATGGAAGCTGAGGGAGAGGAAGACAAGGAAAACAACATCCAGGTTTCTGATTTGACCACTGCATATATGGGCGCACCATGTACTAAGAAACACTGAGAAGAAATGTCTTAGAAACAGTAGTCTAAAGACAGCATGAGAAAAGATTGTGAAGCATGTCGTTGGTAGTTTTTCTATATCGAGTACATGTTGAAATGGTCTTTTAGATAATTAGGCTAAATTATTAAAATTAAAGTGTGATATTGTATTGCAGTTAAGTTTTAAAGGTAACAGTAACTCATTAGGGAAGCAGGGGAACTGGTTAGGGTAGTAGATAAAATAAGATTGTCCATGACTTAATAGATCATTGAAACTGCATGGGGCTTCTTTATACTGTTTTCTCAACATTTGTATGCTGGAAAATGTCCAAAATAGTGAATGAGTAAGAAAGAGCACATACAAGCATAATACAGTAGAAAAAAAAAATCTTTAATAAGGCCTTTAACTCAGGTATCAGAAGTTCTAAGGGAGAAGCAGAAATTTAAAAGTTTATTCCCATTATTTACCTTTTACTTTCTTAAGTTTCTGCTAGATTTGGTGATTTGACCTAGTAAACAGAATTTATATTTTCAGATAGCCAACAAGTTGACTTTTTAATCCTCTCTCAGTCATTTGTTCTTACTGTGCAAATTATGTTGAATTCAGTTTCATCATTCTTGTTAGTTTGGAGATGGGGAAGAAAGCCTTTCTAAAAGTTATGAAATACATACATAAAACGTGAAAGGAAAAGTATGAGTGAACATTTATGTAGCCATCACTCAGGTCAAGAAATAGGACTTTGACAGTACCCCTGAAGCATGTCCCTTTTGTATCATACCGTTATGTCTTCCCTCCCCCATACGTATATTCATTATTTTAATGTTTCTAGTAATCAGTTCCTTGCTTTTTGTTTTTAAACCTTTTTTAGTGATGTAGTTTATCTTTGCTCCATGCATTCTTCATACTTTTACTATATATTTGTGTGTGTGTGTTAGTTGCTCAGTCGTATCCAACTCTTTGCAACCCCATGGACTGCAGCCCTCCAGGCTCCTCTGTCCGTGGGATCCTCCAAGCAAGAATACTGGAGTGGGTTGCCATTTCCTTCTCCAGGGGATCTTCCTGACCCAAGGATTGAACCTGAGTCTCCTGCATTGCAGGCAGATTCTTTACCATCTGAGCAACCTGTATATTACTTTGCATGTTTTCAAACTTGATGTAATTGGTGCTATCCTATAAGTATACTTCTGAACTACTCTTTAGTCAGCATTATAATCGTAAGATGCATTCATGTTGATATATGTGGCCCTAGCTCATTTTTAACTGCTATATAATATTCTGTTATATGAGTGTACCACTAATACATCCATTTTGTTATTGATGAACAGTTAGATTGTTGGAAATTTTTGCAGTTACCAATAAAGTTGTTATGGATATTCTTATACATATCTCTTGGTACATATATATAATAGTTGCTCCCTGAACTCCTAAGTGTGTAGCTAGGAGTAGAATTACTGAATCATGGGATGGTCTTCAGCTTTACTAGATTTTACAAAGAATCCCTACAGGCATGATTGTGCGAGTCCTTCTTCACCTCTGTCCTGGTCATATTTGGGATGTCAAAATTTTCTGTTTTGTGGTTGTATCTCATAGTTTAGATTGCTGATTCTCTGATTATTAATGAGGCTGAGCATCATTTTGTATGTTTATTGGATCTTGCATCATTCTTCCATGTTTCTTCTGTTAATTGCCTGTTTCTATCTTTTGCCAACTTTTTCCCTATGTGTTCTTTTTTTTTTCCCTTAATGATTTATATAAATTTTTATATTTTCTGGATATGAACCCTTTGTCAGCTATATGCATTACTAACATTTCCTCCCAGTCTATGGCTTCTTTTTATTTTTCTTAATGATATCTTTAGAGAAAAAAAAAAAGCATCACTTTTTCTTTGGAAGTAATTTCTAATTTATAAAAAGTTACAAAAATAAAAATAGCATAATACAAAGAATACCTCTATACCCATTATCCAGGTTCAATTATTTATATTTTCCTCCAATTGTCTTATTAATCACACTGTCTATATGTTTATTTATATATCTATGTATTGTGTGTATATGTATATTCTGAACCTTTCGTAAGTTAAATCTATCATGTCTGTTCTTTTACCCCTGAATACTTCAGTGTATATTTCCTAAGAATGGAGATCTTCTCTTATGTAACCATAGTGCAGCTGTCAACTTCATAAATTTGTATTGATACAATTTTATCTAAACTACCAACTATATATCATTTGTTAGTGATGTATGTCTTTTGGTATGTAAAAGTTTTAAATTTCAGTGTAGTTATTTTATTGGTCTTTTCCTTAATAGTCTGTTCTTTAAAAATCCTTCCCATTTCTGAGGTTTTAAAATATATTTTTTATTCTTACACAGTTAAAAAAATTTTGCTTTCCATATTTAGGATTTTAATCCACTTGGAATTTTTTTTGTATATGCCAAGAAATGAATTTTGTATATGGTGAGAGATAAATTTCAATTTTCTTTTTTCCCATTACCTCAGCAGCGTTTATGGAATAACCTTGGTTCCCCATGCAATGACACTAGTGTCATATATCAAGTTTACGAATGCAAGTCTTTCCATGAACTACCTATCCATTCATGTGCCTGAAACCCACTGTCTTAAGTGTTAGAACGTTATACTAATAATAACTAGGGAAGCAGATCTCTCCAGCATGTTCTTCTCAAGTTTAACATCTACTTTGATAAATGGTTATACAGCAACTCATGTCATCATCACTTCAGCAAAATATAGGATATTACTAACACAGTGAAGCCCTTAGTATCCTCCCTGATCATAACCTTTGCCTTCTCCCAAAAGATTGCCTGACTTTAGAGAGAATACTTTGCTAGATTTTCTTTACAGTTTTATCACTGCTGTAGTCTCTGAACTATTATCTGGATTTGCCTGTTTTTGGAGGTTTGTATTCATGGACTTATAGGATGTATATTTTGTACATATCTGCCTTCCTTTATATAACATGATGTAGCTGTGGTTCATTTTGTTGGTTGTCAGTTGATGCAAGATATGTCATTTTATGACCATACCAGAGTTTTATCCATCTCCTATAAATGGACGTTTTGTCTGTTGCTAACAATATTGCCCCTAATATGCGTGTCTTGTGTTTCTTTCAGGAATATACCTAGGACTAGAATTGTTTTATTCTATGATATGCATATCCTCCACTTTAATAGATAATGACAAGCATTTTTTCCAAAGTGGTTGTACCTGTTTACATTCTAACCAAGAGATTATAAGAGTTCCTATAGTCTGTATCCTTGCCAACACTAAAGATTGTGAGTGTTCTCATGTTTGTTGGTATTTAGATACCCTCGTTTGTGGAAGGGGTGTTTTTTTTGGTAAGTCTTGCTCAGTTCAGTTCAGTTGCTCAGTCGGGTCCGACTCTTTGCGACCCCTTGGACTGAAGCACGCCAGGCCTTCCTATCCATTACCAATTCCCAGAGTTTACTTAAACTCATGTCCACTGAGTCAGTGATGCCATCCAACCATCTAATCCTCTGTCGTCCTCTTCTCCTCCTGCCTTCAATCTTCCCCAGCATCAGGGTCTTTTCAAATAAGTCAGCTCTCTGCATCAGGTGGTGTGTTTCAGCTTCACCATCAGTCCTTCCAATGAATATTCAGGACTGATTTCCTTTAGGATTGACTGGTTGGATCTCCTTGAAGTCCAGGGGACTCTCAAGAGTCTTCTCCAACACCACAGTTCAAAAGCATCAATTCTTCAGTGCTCAGCTTTCTTTATAGTCCAACTCTCAAATCCATACATGACTACTGGAAAAACCACAGCCTTAACTAGATGGACCTTTGTTGGCAAAGTAATGTCTCTGCTTTTTAATATGCTGTCTAGGTTGGTCATAGCTTTACTTCCAAGGAGTAAGAGTCTTTTACTTTTATGGCTGCAGTCACCATTTGCAGTGATTTTGGAGCCCAAAAAAGTAAAGTCTGCCACTGTTTCCACTATTTCCCTAACTATTTGCCATGAAATGATGGGACCAGATGTCATGATCTTAGTTTTCTGAATGTTGAGCTTTAAGCCAACTTTTTCACTCTCCTCTTTCACTTTCATCAAGTCTTTTGTTAGTTTTCCTATTTTTTTGTCCTGACTTACAGGGGTTTATTATATATTCTGGATGTGAATCCTTTATATGTTGGACAGATATCTCCTGCCAGTCTGTGGTTTGCCTTTTTACTCTCTTAATAGAATGTTTTGTTTTCTGATGAATAGAAGTGCTTAATTTCAGTATAGTCAAAACTTATCAAATTTTAATTCATGCTCTATTCTGTACCTACTGTGTGACCTTGGCCAGCTTTGAGCTTTAGTTTACATATCCGTAAATAGTTGGTAATAATGTCCATGTCATAGGGTAATTGAGGAGATTAAATGAGATAAAACACTTATTATAGAGCTTTTCACCTAGCAGTGCCTCAATAGATGGTAATTGCCTTCCTCATCATTTAGGGTGTTCATTTTCATACTGTCTTTTGGGAAATTGGGTGGTATTCATGAGCTATTTGCAAATGAATGTTTTGAAAATTAGAATCTCATATAATTATCCCAGGAATTTAGAAGGTGGCCTAAAATAGTAAATCATAATTAATTTGCCCAGAGAACTAAAATGTAACATTTTTTCTGATGAAAAGGATTTATATTCAGTATGGGACCCCTGAATAATAAAACTCGTGACTGGAGTTATCCAGAAAACAAGAAGCTATGGTTTAAAACAATCTAAATCCTATAAATAATGCATCAAATTTGGAAACTAGGGGTAGATTTCTTTGCCTCCAAGAAGAAAGCCAGGACTCTTAAATGATGAGAAATTGCTAATCACGCTAACCCAAAGTACCCTCCTCCTCCTTGGAATTTTCTGATGCCTATTGATAATTATCACTGTGACCTATTTCCTCATCCATTCATTCAACAAATATTTATAGAACACCCCTTATTATGTGACAAGGCCTTTGCTCTAGGGGAAAAGGACAGAGCAGTAAAGAATATAAACTCAATCCTTACCTGAATAAAGCTAAGGAAAAAAAGATTAAAAAGAATATTACAACTCCATGCTAAAAAAGCAGTCCCATAGTTCTGCTTCTGGTAATGGCAGAACTGTTCATAATTATCTATGGGGACCAACCATAGAATTATCTATGGGGACCAACCTCCCCATAGATAATTATACTCTGGACAAAATACTATAATATAAATGTTTATATATATAATACAGTCTTTACACACATTCATCCCTTTAAAACATACCTTAATTCTTAAAAACATAAAATATCTAAAGGTACTGGAGACCAACCAAAAGCAGGTAGAAACTGATAGGGAGTCAACATTTGGGGTAAAGGAACAGCATTGGGTGAGTTTCCTGTTTTTATGGATTTTTGCCTGAGGGCAGTCACTAATTGATATAGCATGGGAATGGCTAGAACTCTGAAAGAAATTCAGTCTTACTGATGTTGGGACTCAGAAGAGAGAGGCTTCTAGAGCAGCTGGACCATGAAGGGGAATTCACAGAGGGGAAAGCCCAAATTATGCATATAAGTATTTGCCAAATTTTTGATCCTTGAACAGACAACAGCTCTCTTCAAGGGAACCTAACAGAATCCATAGTCTACAAAGTAACATTCACAAGGTTCAGGATACCATCCAGAATTACCAGACAAATGGAGAAACTGAAGAATTTCATGCGTACTTCAGTTCAGTCGTTCAGTCGTGTCTGACTCTTTGCGACCCCATGAACTGCAGCACGCCAGGCCTCCCTGTCCATCACCAACTCCCGGAGTCCACCCAAACCCATGTCCTTTGAGTTGGTGATGCCATCCAACCATCTCATCCTCTGTCATCCCCTTCTCCTCCTGCCCTCAATCTTTCCCAGCATCAAGGTCTTTTCCAATGAGTCAGCACTTCGCATCAGGTGGCCAAAGTATTGGAGTTTCAACTTCAACATCAGTCCTTCCAATGAACACCCAGGACTAATCTCCTTTAGGATGGACTGGTTGGATCTCCTTGCAGTCCAAGGGACTCTCAAGAGTCTTCTCCAACACCACACTTCAAAAGCATCAGTTTCTTCAGCGCTCAGCTTTCTTTATAGTCCAACTCTCACATCCGTACATGACCACTGGAAAAACCATAGCCTTGACTAGACAGACCTTTGTTGGCAAAGTGATGTCTCTGCTTTTTAATATGCTGTCTAGGTTGGTCATAATTTTCCTTCCAAGGAGCAAGCGTCTTAATTTCATGGCTGCAGTCACCATCTGCAGTGAGCCCAGAAAAATAAAGTCAGCCACTGTTTCCCCATCTATTTGCCATGAAGTGTTGGGACCGGATGCCATGATCTTAGTTTTCTGAATGTTAAGCTTTAAGCCAACTTTTTTACTCTCCTCTTTCACTTTCATCAAGAAGCCCTTTAGTTCTTTCTGCCATAACGGTGGTGTCATCTGCATATCTGAGGTTATTGATATTTCTCCCAGCAATCTTGATTCCAGCTTGTGCTTCTTCCAGCCCAGCGTTTCTCATGGTGTACTCTGCATATAAGTTACATAAGCAGGGTGACAATATACAGCCTTGACGTACTCCTTTTCCTATTTGGAACCAGTCTGTTGTTCCATGCATACTTAAGTAAAGGCAATTAATGAACGCTGACTCTGGGATGACCCAAGCAGACAGGGATTTTAAAGAAGTCATATTGACTGTGTTCAAGGATGTTAGATACATTATCTGACATACAAAAGTTAACTGGATGAGCTTAACAACAGATTGAAAATGTCAATGAACTTGAAGACCAAAATTATCTAGTCTGTAAAACAGAGACAAAAAATATTCTGAAAATAAATTTTAAAAAGCAGAACCTGAGGGAATTATGAAACAATAAAAGATTAAAAACAATATAAAAAGTGTCATTACTGTCTCAAAAGGAAAGAAGAACGAAAATGGGCAGAAAATGTATGTAATGGGAAAGAACTCCCTAAATTGGTGAAAATTGAAAATAAAATTGAATATGTTCAAGAGACTCAGTCAAATTGTTAAAAACCAAACATGAGAAATTTTTATAAATACAGGGATGATAAAAGATGTAACATGCTTAAAGTAAGCACATGAAAACTGTAGTGGTCATATTAATATCAGATAAGTAGACTTCTGAAACAAAGAATAGTATTAGAGAAAAACAAAGACATTTCAGGAAAATTAAAGGATCAAGTCATCAGGAAAGGCACAAAAATCAAATCTTCAAAATAGATAAAGCAAAATTTGACAGGATTAAAGGGAGTAAGAGAAGTCCACCATCATAATCAGATATATTGATACATATCCCATTTCTCAGTAATTGATTGAAATGCTAGATTAAGAATAAGGATATAACACAACGTTGTAAATCAACTACACTCCAACAAAAAAGGATAAGGACATAGTTCAGAATGATACTATCACCCACCTTGATCTAATGGACACATATAGACCACAAAACCCAGTAGCAGAATATGCATTCTTTTCCAGAGTTGATAGAACATTCTAAGAAGTTCTTTAAATGGTTGCTTTTGCTGCGTTATTTTTATACCACCACTGCCACCAGCTGCTTCCATCTTATCCACCTTTAATCCCATCCCACCCCTGGCTCATAAATCTTACTTGAGTTCTCTTGAATTTTTATCACCTGTTTATTTGAACTTTATGATCCAGACTGCTGAAGTATTGTTACTTTTATATCAGTCTGTTAATTCATTCAGTCTGCTGTATGGAATCTTTGGAATTTTGGAATCTTCTTACCCATGGAAAGTTATCTCCCATGGATTCCTGCCATTTTAACATACTTTTTAATCTTGGTGTTTCTTAAAATAATTTTTATATTATTTTATCTTTGTTTTTAGTGTTTCTGATGGGTTCATTTTGGAGCATTTACCATTAGAATGCTGTCGTAAAACCAAAGAACAGAGCAGACTTATATTTTTGTTTTTCTGTGTGTTAGTTGCTCAGTTATGTCTGACTCTTTGTGACCCCAATTAGCAAAATCCAAATAAATCTAGATTTGATGACACTGCTGTATAACTGTTTTTCTCCTGATTTTTTATATTTGTATTACAGTTATGTAAGAGAATGTGTATGCTCAGTCATGTCCGACTCCTTATGACCCCATGGACTGTAGCCCGCCAGGCTCCTCTGTCCATGGGGATTCTCCAGGGAAGAATACTGGAGTGGATTGCCGTTTCCTTCTCCAGGGAATGTTCCTGATGCAGGGATCAAATCTGGTCTCCTGCATTGCAGGCAGATTCTTTACCAGTGAGCCACCAGGGTTCATTTCAGAGCATTTGCCATTAGAAATGCTGTTGTAAAAACAAAGAACAGAGCAGACTTGTATTTTTGTTTCTGTAGAGAACAGTAACTACAGGCTGTTACATAGAGTACTGAGGGCTTTATTTATATATGATGTCAAGCTGGTAAGTAAAGAGTTTGCCTGCAGTGCTGGAGACCTGGGTTCAATCCCTGGGTTGGGAAGATCTCCTGGAGAAGGGAAAGACTACCAACTCTGGTATTCTGACCTGGAGAATTCCAGCGACTACATGGTCCATGGGGTTGCAAAGAGTCGGACACGACTGAACAACTTTCACTTTCACTTTTTCTGGTACAGAGAACAGATTTTCACAAAAAACTGGTAAAATATCCTCTAGGTATTTATTGACTTATTTATTCATTGATTCAGTCATGCTGTGCTGGGTCTTTGCTGCAGTATAGGAGTTCGCTAGTTGCCCCACAGCATGTGACTTTGTACTTCCCCAACCAGGGATTGAACCTGTGTCTCTTGCATTGGAAGGCAGATTTTTAACCTCTGGATCACCAGAGAAATCCTCCTCTAGGCCTTTAAATATATCTCTTACCACATGTAATTGTACTTAATCTCACATAGACATTTAGTAGTGATTTCCCCTCAGTTCCCAGTAACCAGTCTACTTGGTTCTGTTTCCTAGGCTAAGAATGCAGAGAGAACTCTTTGACAAAAGAGATGAATTATGATTTCTTTTGGTTATTAAAATGTGCAAATATAAGTAAATGTTCTTTAATGGTCTGTATTTAAAGTCTTGTTTTGTAATAAAGACATCCACTTTGTCTTTGATCCAGTGTGTATTTCTTAAGGTCACAGGGTTCCACTTTCCTTCCACCTTTTAAGTCTCTCTCTTCTGTCTTAACCCTTTTGAGCAAGATGTGCAATAACCATCTTATTTCCAGTCTCTTCTGAATGAATTGTGATTTTATGAGCATCAGCTACACTTTCAGGAGCAGAGAACTTGTTAGTAGAACAAGAACATATTTTCCAATTTCTCCATCAAAAATCGGTAAAATATTGTTTGATGGGTATAGAGTTTCACTTTTGCAAGATTAAAAAAGTTCTGGAGATGGGTAGTGGTGATGGTTGCACAATAATATGTACTTAATGTCTACTGTACACTTAGAAATGGCTAAGATGGTAAATATTACATTGTATTTTATCACCCCCAAAATGTTTTCAAAAAAAGATGGTAAGAAAATTTAAGCAAGAAGGCCTTGAGTCATGACGTTAGTCCCAGAGGCAAAGTGTATCCTGCTATTGTTTTTAATAGCTGTGCTGTCTGTTTATAGCTAATGTATAGGAATTATGCATGATAAAATGTATAAAAAGTATTGATAGAACAATGCTTTTTCTGTTCCATGAGGTTCAGAAATCATTTGTGAGAAATGAAGACTAGGTTTATATCCTCCCCATATTCTCCCCATCCTAAAATTTATATTTTTAAAAAGTATTTTTATAATTTTATATGTCTATATATATATAAATTCTATCTTAATTTCAGGGGAAACAAATTTTATGTTGTTTTCTTTGTTTTTATTCCTCACCACAAGATTTCACATCTAAATCTTACTGTAGCTTTTCCAAATACTCCCATTGTTTGAAAACAGAGAACTTTATAATGGAAAAATGATCTCCTTTTTTTGCCCTTACCCACTTGAATTTTTATTTTAAAACAAATAGCAAAATTTAATAAGAAGCTGATTTATTCTATCCCTACTTTCCCCTTCTCCCCATTATACTACTTTATTCTTGAGTTACTTTTTTGTTGTTTTAAAAAAATTGAGGATGCAAACTTTGTTATAGGCACCTCAGTCAAATTGTAGGGTAATGGTGATATGAAAAAATAACTGATTCATAAAATTATCAGAAGGGGAATTTTTCAAGTTTATTAAACAGAAAAAGGACAGTTGGTTTGGTTTAGTCATCAAAATATATTGTGACCTACTGATCTCCAAGTCCTATTTGTGCTCAGATTTTCCATTGGGAATGAAACATTCCGCTGTCCCTTTTTACTGTTTAACTTAAGCTGCAGTGAACACTAGGAGAATGGCCCTGTGGCTGAGCTGCTTATTTTTTTTTTTAATCTATTCATGTTATACTTTCAGACAGATTTTTCCCTGGGGTGAAACAAAGGTTAACTGAAATTTCCTCTGTTGTGTACCTGAACGAATCAGCAGTTTGAGAAGGAAATCCCATTGATGGGCCAAGAGAGTGACAGGCTCTATTTAAAAAATTCCCCCGACTGTGTGGTAGACCAGCCATGCCATGAATTTAACTGTTCCTGTGGTCCCCATACTTGTACCCACCAAAAAAAACAGAGAGAGAGAAAGCGACTTTGTTCTGCAAACGTAGCCCTAAGCTTTGAAAACCACGAGCCATTGAGTTTTATGAATTCAAGTTAGAAAGCAACAGAGGCAAAGACTCTAGGGGAACAATATCTGAAAGGGGGTACACAAAAACAGGTAGAAACTGTTTAACTGTTTTCTCTGTGTGTAAACAGATTTATGTGTGTTTATACACACACTCCAAAAAAAACTATGCCTTCTCATTTTATGTAGCTTAGTCCTAATTATATTTAAGCAATGATGTTTGTTAAGTTTTGAAATCTGCTAAGTTTCTTTATATATAGCATTTTTACTTCATTAAAGTATTTTGGTTTTAACAGGACATATATGTTTTGGAAATGAAAGTAAACACAGTATATGTTTAAATGGTTAAAAAAAAAACTGGCCCTTTACATTACCTCTGCAGGAGCTTTGCTGTCAGAGCCAGCTCATGTATTTTGTATTTTTCCTGTTTAAGGGAAGCTGCTTTAAATATGAAAAGATGGTATCTTAAATTGGATTAAACATCCTTAATTCATGTGTATTTAACCTCAGGACTTGTGAGCCTTGTTGAAAATCCCACTTTAACCCTGCCTATTAGGCCTCAATAGTGCATACTGCATAGAGATTATATAAATAGTCATGGTCTTTCTGAGATGGAGAGTAGTGTGTATTCCCAGGGGGCATGAACTGAGTACATTTCTAACAAATATTTCACATATGTTGCTAATTCGTATTTCTATTTACAAGTTTAGGATTTAGTTTTAAAGAAGATTTTATTATCAAAACTTTCTTAAGTATATCCATCTGTCTAGTGTGGATGAGAATTTATGGGGATTTTGTAAAACACTAGAATTCATAGAGAAAATAATCCAGAGGGATTGGTTTCTGACAAGGACTTTGAGCAAGCAGGTACCATTTGAGTTGGTTCCTGAGAGAAAAAAGTAAAAATTTATTTTAAAAGGTCATTCAGGGGCTAGGTTCATGCTCACAAATGAGGAAATGAAGTTGAGAATTAAAATGATTAATACAAAAGTATTCAGTATGTTTTGGAAGAACCTAGATTTCAATTCATATCTGATGTTTACATGCACAATAAACTGCTTCTCTTTATTCTAAGATGGGTATTTTTAAAAGATCATGTCTTTCTTGTCAATTATACCTCAGTAAATCTGGGAAAAGAATGATTTCTTTCTTTCCCTTTTTCTTTTGTTATTTTCTGACTTTTTCTTCTCTCACTGTTTTCTATTCCTTGTCTTTTCTTCTTCCTCTCTTTATTTTTCAGTATTGATCCTACTGCAGGTAGATTGTGGCACTATAAGTTTAGAGCAGATTCTGGGGGAGGATCTGTTCAGATCCTTTGGCCTATAAAAAGCAACATTGTTCTTTTTGGCTGTAATTTTTTAAAAATCAAAATCATTCATAGCTAGTTGAGCAAGCTATGAATCAATCAGATACTCATTAGTTGATGCTTACATGTAAATAGAAGAGCTAACCAGTGCCATGGATAGATCTCAGTTAATTTTTAAAGATCAATAAAACCGATGACATCTTTTTTTAGGGATCACTTGGTTTTTCCAATTTCATTCATTAAATAATATTTATGACTTTCTATTATGTGCCAGACACTATTAGGGCTATAGAGGTACAAGTGGTACGGTGATAAGAAAATGGTTCCTGCCCCCTTGTAGACCATAACTGGAAAGTTGGGACATTATTTTTATCAAATTTTATAAAGGACCAGCATTGTTCTTCAGATAATACCATTATTCCTCTCAGAATACAGTCCTATATTAAAAAGTGGAAGAGTGCAATTGTTTTCATGTTGATTGCTATGTGCTACATGATAAAATGATAATATTGTGGGGATTTAGGTAATAATTTTATTACCAAATAAACCAGAGACTCATAATAAGAATAATTTAGGGGATGATAAGAGCATGTTGGTTAAAAGTATGGTTTAGAAGTAAGCCTCTGGTCTGCCACTTACAAGTTTTGTGGCCTAGACAAATTATTTAAAAACTCACATAAACCTTACCTTTTTTCATCTGCGTAGTGAAAATAATAATAGCTACCTCTATAAGATTGTTGTGAGGGTTAAATTAGAAAAAAAATGTGTAAAAATGCTTAATACAGTACCTAGCATAGAATAAGCTCTTTATGTATTAGCTGTTCTTATGTTCTATATTTTTTATTGGAATATAATTTCTTCACAATGTTGTGTTAGTTTCTACTGTACAATGTCGTGAGTCAGCTATAGGTATACATATATTCCTCTCCCTCTTGAGCCTCCTTCCCACACCACTATTCCATCCCTCCAGGTCATCACAGAGCACTGAGTTTTTCTGTGTTTTTTAAAAAGGATCTGGATTTTCTTTCTCTGGAAGGGTCTGTTAGTGGAATTTGGAAAGGAACATTCTTTATGTATTGTGCGTGTTTTCTTTGTTGGAGATAATGCACATTAGCATTTCCTCAAAACTCAAGATGAACATTTGTTTTTAAGTATTATCTATCCTAAAAAAAATGGGAAATAAAAGTATTAACAACTAAAATGGGTTTTTAAATTTTGTTTTCTTTTGAATTCAAAGTTTTTTGTAATAATATATACATAATAATATCTCCATAACTTCTTGCTGTTCTCCAGCCATCTCAGTTTTGAGTAATAGTTATTGTAGGTCCATTGGTGAATATTTGTGTTTTGGATTTAAAGACAATTCTGTCAGTAATCTTTCTGAAGCTAAATCAAAACTTGGGTAGCTTATGGGGCTTGTCTTCCATGTGATATCCAAATTCTCCTCCACATACTGAGTCACCTGGTGTCATTAGATGGTAAAAGTTTTAAAGTAATAAGTTACCATGTTTTAGATGAGTATTTTATAGTGAGACTGCTCAAACAGTTGTCTCTGTTTTCTGCCTCGAGTCTCTCTCCTCCACTTCTCTTCAGTTCAGTAGAGTTTTTGCCTCAGTGCTTCATTCAGACTTCTCTTATCAAGATGAACAGTAATTTGCTAATAATTACAAGAGTCAGCTCTCAACCTTTATCTTACCCTGTTCTGTCATGGCATTCCCCATAACTGACAGCACCTCTTCTCGGATACATTTTCTTTAGCTGGCTTACAGGGCATTTACTCTTCCTCCCAGCAGGTTTCCTCCCACCTCACTGATGACTGCTTCTAAATGCTTGCTCCTTTTTTATTCTTTTCCTATACTCATTCCCTTGGTGCAATCACCCAGTCCTGTCTCCATGCCATAATCAACAAGTCTATATTTCCAGTTCAGGTCTATCAAACTTAAGACTGGTATATCCAGTAGCCTATTCAATATTGTAATTTGGATGTTTAATAAGTATCAAAAATCCAATTTGTTCAAAATGAAATTCATCTTTCCCCATAAGCATCTTCATCTATAGGTTTTAGTTGCTTGGAGTAGGAGTCATCCTTGACTCTAGTCTTTTCTTACTTCGCATTCAGTTGATTAGGAAATCTCTTTGACTCTACCTTCAGAATATATTCATAATTCCTTCACTTCTCAGCACATCTTATGCTGCCATCCTGGTCAGAGGTATCATCATTACTTGACTGAATTATTGCAATCGCCACCTAATTGGTCTCCCTACTTCTTTACTTGCCTTCACTTTTTAATCTTAACAGAATGATTCTTTAAAATGTCAGTCAAATCATATCATATTCCTCTGCTCAAAATCCTCCATTGACTTCCCATGTCACTTAGAATAAAAGCAAGTATCTTTATAAAGGCCCTTCATAAACTGGCAACCCTGTACTTCTTTGACCTCATCTCCCCCTGCTTTACTGCTCTGACCACACTGGCCTCCCTGCTGTTCATCAACCACAACCAAGAATATACTTGCTTTAAGGACTGCTTTGTCTGTTCCTACTGCCTGGGATATCCCAGAATTGCATGGCTAATTCCCTGGTCTCCTTTCTTTAGGTTTTTGCTTAAATATCAATGAGATCTATTCTGTCCACCTTATGTAAAATTATAGTTTATATCCAATACTACCAATTCCCGTTACCATGCTCTACTTTTTCTTTTTTCAAAAGCATTTATTACTAGCATACATCATTTACTTATTTTTTATGTTTGTTGTTTATTGTCTCTCTACCCTAGAGAGACACTAGAATTTAAGTTTTATGGGGGCAGCAATCTCTATTTTGTTTATTTAGCTCAAGGATCAGAATGGTGCCTCAATATGGCAGTAATTATTTATTGAATGAATAATGTTTATTATTGTAAGAGCTGAGAATAATGTTTAGTTTAACCCTCAGTATACCATCACGTTCATTAGACCTGGTTTTAGTTTTTTTCTTTTGTGAGCATTTTTAACTATTTCTAAGAATGTATATTTCATGACTTTTATTCTTTCTTAGAGACCTTCCAGAGAACAGAGAAAAAATTTACTTTTCTTAATAGACTAAAACTCATTCTATCCCAGAATTACTAAATGGGTCCATTGGTTCTTTTTGTAAATCTAAGATACATCATAGAATCCTAGTGATCTTATTTTTGCCATATCTTAAAGCATTTTACTATTTCATCATTCTAAGAATAATTTTATCATACTCATCAATTATTCCAACTATGCATTAAAAAAAAGTTCAATTAAAAACAGCAGAGTGAGGGAATTGCCTAGAATGATTATGTAATAGTGAAATAAATCTTCACTGTTTGATCATCCTTCAGTTTCCTTATTTTGATGCCCAGAGTACTGCATTATCTTTCATGAATGTATAAAAGAAGTCTGAAGTTACTTTTTTTTTTTTTTAGCTTTCATTGAACAAAGTTAAAAAAATCCAGAATTTTACATTTTCTGCCCAAGCTGGCAAATAAAAGAAAATTAACAGAGAAAGACATTTCACAGTTATTAGATGAATCAGAACATGAACGCAAAGAGACAAGTTGTAGTATCTAGACTTTAATAATGTGATGAACTTGACCTTTTAAATGCAGAAAGGAAATAGAGTATTCTCATCTAGTCATTCAAACAACAGGAAGTTTTTGCTACACAGTATTTTATGCAAGAATCTGTACCATCCAGCCTTGATAAGGGGATGTGTGGCAGTATTATTTCACATTTTATGATACTTGTGCACCAAAATTCACTTGATATGGTTTGTTTCAAATGGACAGATGCTGAAGGCATATGTGTTTGCAGGGGTGATTGGAAGGAAATAAATAATATGGAAGTGAAAAAAATTAACTGGACTGGTCATTTTAATTGGTGTTTATAAATCAAAAAGTAAAAATATTTTGTAATTATGGAGCAAAGAAGAGACATATTTGAAATGTGATGTTAATTATTTACAAAATGGTTGTGCTCCAAGTTCATACATGACAACTGACTAGCAGTTAGTTGTATTTCAGGATGTTATACATTTCAGGTATATTTAACTTCAAAAATAGGAATATATAAAATAATAATTTGGATTTGCCATGTGTAAATTCTTCTTAAGATTTCTGATCATATTGTTTTTCATTATCACTTTTTATTTGTGAAATGACTTCAATTATTAAAGGGTCTGTTGGATCCAGATGATTAATGTTAATGACTATTTTTCTTGTGCGTGCGTGCTAAGTTGCTTCAGTTGTGTCTGACTCTTTGCAACTCTGTGGGCTGTAGCCTGCCAGGTTCCTCTGTCCATGGAATTCTCCAGGCAAGAATATTGGAGTGGGTTGCCATGCCCTCTTCCATGGAATCTTCCCAATCCAGGGATCGAACCCGTGTCTCTTATGTCTCCTGTATTAGCAGACTGGTTTTTTACCACTAGCGACACTCTGAGCCACCAGGGAAGCCCATAATATTGGAGCTATTGAAGATAACTAACTGCCCTAATACTGGAGATATAAAGATAGATAAATATTAGCCTAATAAAGAGATGAGGTGCTAGTGGCTGGCATGGTAGTAAGTAGACTTTTCAGACTATGTAAATGAAACAACTAGGCTGGTATTAAACAGGAAAATTAAAGAATTGTATAAGAGGAGAAAACAATGTATCACTGGTGGTGGTGATGTTTAGTCTCTAAGCCATGTCCAAGTCTTTTCTGATTCCATGGACTGTGGTCTGCCAGGCTCCTCTGTCCATGGGATTTCCCAAGCAAGAACACTGGAGTGGGTTGCCATTTCCTTCTCCATGGGATTTTCCCGACCCAGGGATTGAACCCACATTTCCTGCACTGGCAGGTGGATTCTTTACCACTGAGCTACCAGGGAAGCTCAGTGTACTACTATATAGCCATAAACTGAATATTGACCTGAGAGGGGAGATGGAGGAAAAAGAAATTCAGATAGATTGTTATTAGAAAGATGAATCCTCTTTTACTTTATTAGGAATTTAGATATTAATGCATGAAATAGATAAATCCATAAGTATCAGAATGAACATTATTTAGAAGTATACAGGTAAATATCAAAAGAAATAGAACTAAAACTGTTTGCCTCTGAGGAGTGGGCTTAGCACAGGAATGGGCTCAGCACTTTCCTCTCAGTACAGGAGAGAACTGGTGTTTTTTTCTTTTATACTTTTTTAGTAGTATTGGAGTTTTTAAAACCATGTGCATGTATTTCCTGATAAAAATTAGCAATAAAATGGGAAATTACGTATTTAAAGAGAAAAGTGGTATGTATCATCTGAAGTTGAAGGCACAGGGACAGTACAACAATCCTAGATCTGAGGTGGTGAATGTATGGTGATAACTGGAAGGAAACTGGAATATTGGCTTAGAAAGACATTGTAAAGGAATATGCTGTAGAATTTAAGATCTGGCCTGATTGGATAACGGGATGAAACATTGGCTTAAGATGAAAATAAACCTACATTTTGAGTCATTAACAACAGCAGGGAGGCATTTTTGAGCCAGTTTCAAGTGGGGTTGTAAAAATGAGTTTTGCTTTGGATATGCTTTATTTTCAATGACTATAATAGAAATGTGATATATCTTATAAACAATTATAAATATAAGCCTGGACATATTTGGTCTTAAGATCTGGAGAGAGATTTGAAGAATATATCAGCCCCCAAAATAATAAAAATGAATTGTTTTGAAGTGACTTACTTCACCAAGGAGAAAGTGAAGAATCAGACATTGAAAACCATACATATGCTCACATACAAAGTTAATGATAGGTAAAGAAAAAGGATTTGGAAAGTAGACAAAGAAGTGTTAAATAGAAGGATGGTTGAAAGAATATAGCTTCCAGATTGGTATTAAAATTTTACCAGCAGGTTGATACCAAATTTATATAGCCTTTAAATCTTCTCTGCTGCTGCTGCTAAGTAAGTCGCTTCAGTCGTGTCCGACTCTGTGTGACCCCATAGATGGCAGCCCACCAGGCCCTGCTGTCTTTGGGATTCTCCAGGCAAGAACACTGGAGTGGGTTGCCATTTCCTTCTCCAGTGCATGAAAGCGAAAAATGAAAGTGAAGTCGCTCAGTCTTGTCCGACTCTTAGCGACCCCATGGACTGCAGCCTACCAGGCTCTACCGTCCATGGGATTTTCCAGGCAAGAGTACTGGAGTGGGGTGCCATTTCCTTCTCCTAGAAACCTATAATACCTTTTTAAAAAATAGCCTCTTCATTAAATTTGAATGTTGTGTGCTTGTCATTTACAGATGTTTCAAGTGTCCATATTGTATATTTTGCCTTTTGGACAGAAAAGGGTGAAAAGTTAGGAATAGGCACCATAGTAGATACTTAAGAACAAAAAACAACTTGCATACTCCCTACTGTGTTTACCGTTTCTGTTGATAGTTTTTCCTTTTCTGTTCTTATTAGTATAATTTGAGGCGTCTTTTGTTTCTAAACAAATATTTCTTAAACAGGTGGTTTATTTTCTAAATCCTTGGGAGTGGCAAGAATGGGAGTGAGAGAGAATTCTGTGTGTGTGTGTGTGTCTGTCTGTCTGTCTGCCTGTATCTTTGGGGTTACGCAAAAGCCTTTATATGACTTTATATGACTGATATACTTTGCAAGAGCTCTGTGCTTATAAGCACCTGTATTTATTTCCTCTTTCTTCTTCCTCCTCTACCTCTAAAAAAAGAAAAGTTAAATCCCCATTTATCACTGACACACGCTTAAAAATATAAAATTTCTGGTAAATTTAATTTGATTTAAAATAAGATGAACAATTTGATGCCTAACTTGCAAATTCTTTTACTAAAATTTGTTTTATTTAAATGATTGCCAGTTATACAATGCAAAAATTTAATGACGAAATGGTTTTGTGACCAGTGTTAAATGGAAAAGTATAAATAAGAGAAAACTAAGACAGAAATAAAGAGCAGTTTGAGAAGAATGCTTGTGAATATAGTGGCTCAGCCCTCAGGGGATTTGCATGTGGCATTGTGTGTATTTCAAAAGTTTCCGTTGAAATAACAGATGCTACTGATGAAGTTGGGAATAGTAACTTTATTTGTGGCTGGTTCAGTTGCTTATTAAAAGTGAGAAGATCCCAGGGGGAAATCTGGCATAGTGGAGTTAGACTCAAGAAAGGATGTAACATAAATATTTTGCAGCTTTATCTCTGTGATCTTTAATCCATGAATACTGGGTAGGTACAGGCAAGATTATCAATAAATGTCCAATTATCTTATATTACATTTGGATCCTGTGTTTGCCAAGTAATTTTATTTGATAAGTGATTTTTTAAATTTCTTTTTTAGTTTCTAGAGTTGCTTGCTACAGAAATTCCAGGGTTTTTCCTTAGTCATTGATCATTTATCCTATTGAGCTTTTATATGTATACAATGAGAATCTATATAATTATCTATTGGCTTATGTACTCCAGAACAGTATTTACTGACATAAGTGTACATATGAATGTTTCCTTTTTCTTTTAATTTTTTCCTAATGTAATTCAAAGTATGCAAGATGATGTGCTGATAACTGGATAGATAAATACAACTTATGACTTTGTGAGGGAAATAAAATATTTTTTAATGCAAAATGTTCTCAGTAGCTTAAGAGATACAAATAACCTGCTTTAGACTATAAGAGAGAGAGAAAATAATTCTACAGAATGAATTCAAAAGAAGAAATGTTATTTAGGTAATTCATTCCGTAAACATGAGTACCTGTGATAAATACACAATCATGCTTTGATGTGTGGAAGATAAGGTAGAATGCTAAGGTTAAATCCAGGATGTTACAAATTTGAGAGTGATCATTTCTGCTTTTGAGGGGTTATCAGGGCGACATCAGTGGATGAGGTAACATGTGATTCAAGACTTAAAGACCAAATCCCCCAGTTCCAAGTGGTTGAGATTGGAGTTGGCTTATGTTTCAAGGAATACATGCATAAGCAAAGTTGCAGAGGACACGAAGACACTTTAGGGAAGTTGCTAGGCATAGATGGAGCACAGGAGTCAAGAAGGTGAAGCCAGAGAAATAGATGAGGACCAGATCTTAGAAGGTACTGTGTGGCACACAGAGGAGTTTTACATTGATTCTGCAAGCATTGAGGGATCATTCAAGGCGTAATGTTTTCACATTTATGTTTTAGAAACATTATTTCATTCACAGTATATACAGACATCAAATTATATTCCTGAAACTAATATATATCAGTTATACCTGGGGTGGGGGTGGAAAGGACTCCCTAAAAAAAAGAAACATTATTCTGGTAAGAAGGGAAGGCAGAATGGGTTGTGATACTAGGGATAGAAATTCTAGGTGAGAAATTAAGTGTCTCTGGGTCAACCTAATGGCACTGAAGTTATTATGAATAGATTTGGTGAACAACTATTTGAAAGGTGAGAGAGAAGAGCTGCGGTTTTGATTTGGAAAATAAACTAAGTTATTGAGAACTTACAAGGAGGAAAAATAGGGTTTTTTTTTTTTAAGAGAGAAACTCAAGGAATGGGGAAAAAGTAGAGAATTTATTCTTAGTGATTATGATTTTGAGTTGCCTATACAAAGTCTAATCCAAATATCCCATAGATCAGGAGCTCAAGAAAAGATTTGGTCTAGAAATACAAATTTGGTGGTTCTCTCAGTGGGCATGTGTGACATAACCTGGGACAAAGAATGTAATATACTACGTGGCCAGTGAAGGAAGAGGAAACTGTCAAGGGGAAGAAGAACTACCAAAGTAGGTTGTGCTTTAAGCCAAAAAATCATTAACTGCTCACAGAGGTCAAATGAGAAAAGTACTGAAGAAAGAACTGAGCTGTCATATTCAGAGGTTATAATCACAGGAGTTCCCTGGCAATCCAGTAGTCAGGACTCAGCTCTTACTGCCAAGGGCCCAAGTTCGACCCTTGCTTGGGGAAATCCCACAAGAAAGTAAGAAAGGAAAAAAGAGAGAGAGAGAGAGATTGTGCTGGCTTGGAAGTTGCAGACAGCCTGTAGAAACTGGTGAAGGCCAGGAAATGGATTTTCCCCAGCCTCTGGAAGGAAAGCAGCCCTGCAGGAAAAAAGAATTTATAGTCATGGAAATTGGGCTGGGTTAGGTGGAAAACTAGGCAAAGAGCGAGATGGTGTTGAAGATCAAGGGAATAAAATGACCAAAAGTACAGAGAAGGGAAAGCACTGAGAGTGTTAAATTACAAAAAGTAAGACCTTTTAGTTTAAAATATTAGGTATGTAAAAAGGGAGTGTGGGCAATATATTAGAAATGTAATGTTTTTGATTTGTCTTTTGTGCTATAACTACCAAATTACTTAACTTCAGTTTTATCTTCTTTATGTTTTGTGGTTTATTTTAAACATTTCAGTGTGTAAGATTTGTTAAAGTAGGAGTTAATAAAATGTTTTTCCAGAGATCACCAAAGATTATAGAAGATTTCAGTTCAGCATATCCAGTTGAATAATGCCATGTCATATGAGTCATAGTTTGGGCTGTGTACTTCAAGGGAGAAAAAGTGTTGAGAAGGCCCAAAATCGTGGTTTCTTAGGGATTACAGATATATAGCAACCATTGTTTCTTGTTTCCTAGCCCCCATCTGTGAGCCTGTCTGTAGACTCACAGATATTTGGAGAAAAAAACAGTTGTTAGAGAACTTAAATACTTGGTATTGTATGAAGACTATTTTGATCATGCAGTCAACATAAGGTAATTAATTGATAATTGGTGGAATTGCGTATTTCTTGTTAAATAATATATATCCCAAATATAGAGGACTTTCAGTCTATTTGGGGGCTTCCCTGGTGGTTCAGATGGTGAAGAATCTGCCTGCCAATGCAGGAGCCTCAGGTTCAATCCCTAGATCAGAAAGAACCCCTGGAGAAGGGAATGGCAACCCACTCCAGCCTGAAGAATTCCATGGACAGGGGAACCTGGAGGGCTACAGTTCTTGGGGTCGGCAAAGAGTCAGACATGACTGAGTGACTTCCATGTCAATCTTTTTTAAAGACTTGATGTTAATTAAATCATCCTGTGTTTTTAAAAATGAGATGGTTGTGGTTATTTACTGAACACAGTAATGTTTTTTGGGTTCTTTAGCCCAGAGATACATGATAAGTTCCTTGAAGGCAAGCACCATGTCTTAGTCCTCTTTCTGTCTCCTACATTGTCTTTTACATGAGAGATTTTCAGTGAATATATGTTCAGAATTAACTTGACACTACATTAAATGAAAACATTTTACACTTTGAGGAAAGTTGCATTTTACATTCTTAAGTAATTAGTAGTGGCAGAGTCAGTTTTTATATCTTCTTTGCTGAATATTAAATTCAGGTCCACTGTTTGCAGAAAAAATCATAAACATATACCTTTTCACTGAAATGTAACGAGACTTAAAATTTTAGACATTAGAAATTAGGATTACTAGAATTTTTTATGTAAGGCACCATATGTGCCTCCGTGTAAGAAGGGACTATAGCGTATTAGAATCAAGGAAAGATTTTTCTTAGTTTCTTAGTGCCTGGCTCCTGCACTAAAATAACCAACTGGATATGCTGAGCTGAAATCTTTAGTAGTCTTTGGTGATCTTTGGAAAAATGTTTTATTAACTCCTACTTTAACAAATCTTAACTTTTGTTAAAAAAGAAAGAGAGAGAACCAGCTCTATAATTGTGGCTGCTTCCTCAGCACAGAAATGATCTTCACCTATTCCCGCCCATCAGAATTTAGGCAGGCTAGGTATAATTGAAGTGAAGCATGAATTGGCTTTACTCCTCAGAAATTTAGCCCAAACTTTTCCTTAGTTCCTTTGAAAACTTGAGTATAGTCTTATGGGTAAAAATAGCTGCATTAGCACTACATATCACAAAAGCAGCAATTGCTGTTTACAAAAAACAGCAAATATGTAGCAAGCACATATTTAAAAAATGAATATTTGTGTGACCATACTTACAGGATTGTTCTGAAGGTATAATATATATTTAAAACAATTTACAGACAGTGAGTCACCATCCCCATATAAATAGGAAGGATGTTTATCTTTATGCATGAGAGAAAAAGAGAGAAGGAAGGAGAGAAAGGAGGGAGGGAAGAATAAAGATAGCAGAATAGTTCCAGAAATAGAAAATGTGTAAAATGTGTAAGGTTATGGGTTCACTTTTCTTTGGGGTTTGCCTTTTTGTTTTGAAGATTATTTCAGAAGACAGGAAATACAAAAGCACCCTGTAATGCTGTTGGACTGTGTCTGCTTTCAAGAGTACTACTCTGGCAGAAAGAGACCTATTGTACTGTTTCTTGGAGCGCTCCACACAGTAGGAAGTCAAGATTTTTAAAGTTAAACTAATGAAGGAAGGACATAGGAAATTTCTTAGTTGGAAAAATAGATTTAACAGTCATAAGTCCTCATATGTGTTAAAGGTGAAAATGAAATGAAAAACTTCCTGTAAGTAATAATATTTTAATGCTCAATATTTGTATGTATAAAAAGGTGAAAATTCTTAGTAAAGGAATTATCACACCCTTTGTTCCAGGCTTCCCAGGTGTCTCAGATGGTAGTGTCTGCCTGCAGTGTGGGAGACCCGGGTTTGATCCACTGGTTGGGAAGATCCCCTGGAGAAGGAAATTGCAACCCACTCCAGTTATCTTGCCTGGAAAATTCCTTGGACGGAAGAGCCTGGTGGGCTACAGTCCATGGGGTTGCAGAGTGGGACACAAGTGAGTGACTTCACTGCACTTTGTTCCAGTCAGCCTGTATTGTTTGTTGTATCCTTTTACCTCTTTCATTACATTGCTTGTGCCTTTTCTTTTTACTCGTGTCCTTCATCACTTAAAATCCTACTTGAGATGTTTGCTTCCAGCCGTATTTTGTTAACTAACAAACACCAGACTTGCCCTCCTGACAAGAGATGATGAAATTAGCAGATAAGGACTTGAAAACAGACATTATAAATATGCGGAGGTTTAAAGGGAAAGAGGCATAAAAGAGAAATGGAAGGTATAAAAATGAAGCAAAGGAATATTACAGAGCTGAAGTATATAATAGTTTGAAACAAAAAAATGAAATGAAAAATTTTAGTGGTTTGACTTAATTACAGACATTGAACATTTTCAGACATTGAACAACAGGCAGTACAGGACCATGATTCTTGAGAATGTGGAAATGAATGAGATACACCCTACAGTCAACCTGCACTGTGATACTAAGAAAGGGAACCCAGGCATAGTGGCCGTCTCATTAAAAGCAGAAGACAGAAATCAGAGTTCAGAGAGACTAAAGAAGCTGTAATTTGTGGAGTAGAGTACTGGAGACTAGAATTCCTAGAACTTACCAAACAATTTCCAGAACTTACCTGAGTTCTTACTTGCCAGATTGGACAGTATTGAACACCCGAGACATTCAGTAGAGACCCCAGAAGATATATCTTGGTAGTAGGGCTTCAGTTCAGTTCAGTTCATTCGCTCAAGTCGTGTCTGACTGCGACTCCATGGACTTTAGCACGCCAGGCTCCCATGTCCATCACCAACTCCTGGAGCTTACTCACACTCTAACCCTAAGGCTACTCTGGACCACCCTAGCAAAGCTTTAAAAGTCTCAAAAGGATCACCTGATCTGGAGGTTGCTTAACTGCTTGTCAGACAGAGTCTCACACTTTTTAAAGAAAACAAAATCAAGACACTCAACAGTGTACCTTAGCAGCATCCATGGAGGGGCGGGGAGACGGGAATTACTAGGCATTAAGAAAGCAGGAAAATGTCACTCATAACCAGGAGAAAAATCAGTCAAGTGATACAAACCTAGAAGTAACAGAGAATATGAAATTAGCAGCAGGGACTTTAAAACAGCTGTTAAAAATGTACTCTGAAATTTAAAGGAAGAGAGAAATGTAATAAGAGAAATGAAAGGTATAAAAAAGAAACGGAACTTCTAGAACTGAAATACATATTTGAGATTAAAACTTTACTGGATGAGCATAAATACAAATTAGATTATTCAAAGGAAAAGAGCAAGAGACTTATGGACATCTTAAAGCCAATAATTTCCGCAATTTAGAAGTAATTGACAAATTTTTTGAAAGTCACAAATTATCAAAACTGGCCCAAGAAGAAACTGAAAATGTGAATGGCTCCATATCTACTAAAAAAAAGAAAAAGAAAAGTAGAATCACTCTTTTAAAACCTACAAGTAAAATTCTTGACTCACAAACAAGGAAAACTCCAATCTAGATGGCTTCAGTGGTGAATTCTATCAGATATTTAAGGAAAAAATAATACCAACTCTTCCCAACACTTCTGAACTCTTGTGAGGCTAGTTTTATACCAATGTCAAAACCAGACATTTTAAGAAAAGTATAAATCAGTATCCTTCACGAACACAGATGTAAAAATTCTTAATAAAATAATAGCAAATTGAATTCTGCAATATATTTTAATTATTTAATTATTTATTTCTTTTTCTTCCCTGTTATGTTGCCCTTTGTGCTTCCAAGGCTCGCCACAGACTCGGCAGCGGCAGCGAGAGTGTTTCCTGGTATTTGGAAATTTCTCTCTTTTTTAGACTCCCTTCCCGGGACAGAGCTCCCTCCCTACCTCCTTTGTCTCTTTTATCGTCTATTTTTCCTACCTGTTTTTGAAGACAATGATCTGCTTATCTGGGTGCCTGATGTCCTCTGCCAGCATTCAGAAGTTGTTTTGTAGAATTTACTCAGCATTGAAATGTTCTTTTGATGAATTTGTGGGGGAGAAAGTGGTCTCCCCGTACTATTCCTCCGCCATCTTAGGACCGCCTCCCTTGGAATACATTTTAAAGAATAATACATCCTAACCAAGTGGAGTTAATCCCAGAATACAAGATTGGTTTAATATTTGAAAATGAAATCACTGTAGTTTACTGTATTAAGAGAGGAAGAGGAAAAGCCATGGGCTATATCAGTTGATGCAGATAAGGTACTGAGATTTCAGCACACATTCATATTAAAAACCCAGGAAACTAGGACTAGAAAGGAATTTCTTAAACCTGTTGTGAAAGATCTACAGCAAAACAGAATGCTCAATTATGAAAAAATATATTTTTCCCTATAGTTGGGAACAAAGCAAAGATTATTTCCTGTCACCACTGATCATAATGGAGGTCCTGTATAATACAGTGAGGTAAAAAAAAAAAAAGCACAAGGCGTACAGGTCGGAAAAGAGGCAACAAAACTGTTTTTATTCACAGTATTCATCAGTGTAATGACCATTAAAGTCATAACGAATACTACTTCACACCCATTCTAAGGTTAAAATTTAAAAGACTGACAGTTTCAAAACTGGTACAACCACTATGGAGAACATGATGGAGATAATTAATAAAAAATAAAAATAGAACTACCATATGATCCAGCAATCCTACTGCTGGGCATGCATCCAGGAAAAAACAATTTGAAAGATTACATGCAACTCAGATGTTCATTGGAACACTGTTTAAAATAGCCAAGACATGAAAGCAAGGGAAAAGTCCATTGACAAATGAATGGGTAAAGAGGATATGGTACATATATACAATGGAATATTACTCAACCATAAAAATGAAATAATGCCATTTGCAGTGACATGGATGGACCTAGAGATAATCATACTAAGTAAAGCAAATCAGACAAAGACAAATATCATAGGATATCACTTACTTGTGAAATCTTAAAAAATGGTACAAATGAACATATATATAAAACAGAAGGAGTCACAGCTGTAGAAAACAAATTTATAGTTACCAAGGGGGACAGAGGAGGGACAGATAATTTGGGAGATTTGGATTGAGATATACAGACACTATATAAAATAGATAACTATAATGACTTAGAGTATAGCACAGGGAACTCTACTCAGTACTCTGTAATCTATATAGGAAAGGATCTAAAAAAGAGAGGAGATAAATACACAGACACATATAAGTGATTATTCACTTTGCTGTGCAGCAGAAATCAACACAGCATTATAAATCAGTTCAGTTGCCCATTCGTGTCTGACTCTTTGCGACCCCATGAACTGCAGCACACCAGGCTTCCCTGTCCATCACCAACTCCCGGAGCTTGCTCAAACTCATGTCCATCGAGTTGGTAATGCCATCCAACCATCTCATCCTCTGTCATCCCCTTCTCCTCCTGCCTTCAATCTTTCCCATCATCAGGGTCTTTTCCAGTGAGTCAGTTCGCATCAGGTGGTCAAAGTATTGGAGTTTCAGCTTCAGCATGAGTCCTTCCAAAGAACACCCACTGCTGATCTCCTTTAGAATGGACTGGTTGGATCTCCTTGCAGTCCAAGGGACTCTCAAGAGTCTTCTCCAACACCACAGTTCAGAAGCATCAATTCTTCAGCACTCAGCTTATAACTAGGTTACAAGCTCTTACTCATTTTTGTTTACCCTATAGCACCTTCTGGAGAAGGCAGTAGCACCCCACTCCAGTACTCTTGCCTGGAAAATCCCATGGATGGAGGAGCCTCGTGGGCTGCAGTCCATGGGGTCACTAAGAGTCAGATACAACTGAGCGACTTCTCTTTCACTTTTCACTTTCATGCATTGGAGAAGGAAATGGCAACCCACTCCAGTGTTCTTGCCTGGAGAATCCCAGGGACGGGGGAGCCTGGTGGGCTGCCGTGCTGGGGGTTGCAGNATGGGGTCACTAAGAGTCAGATACAACTGAGCGACTTCTCTTTCACTTTTCACTTTCATGCATTGGAGAAGGAAATGGCAACCCACTCCAGTGTTCTTGCCTGGAGAATCCCAGGGACGGGGGAGCCTGGTGGGCTGCCTCGGTGGGGGAGCCTGGTGGGCTGCCTCTGTGGGGTCGCATAGAGTCGGACATGACTGAAGCGACTTACCAGCAGCAGCAGCAGCATAGCACCTTCCCTGGTGGAAGGGCTTCCCTGGTGCCTCAGATGTTAAAGCATCTGCCTGCAATGCTGGAGACTCGGGTTTGATCCCTGAATCGGGAAGATCCCCTGGAGAAGGAAATGGCAACCCACTCCAGTATTCTTGCCTGGAGAATCCCATGGAGGGACGAGCCTGGTAGGCTACAGTGCATGGGCTTGCAAAGAGTCAGACACCTGAGCTACTTCACTTTCACTTTCACAGCACCTTGCTTATTGTAACCTTTCAATACATGTTTGTTAAACTGAGCACATTCAATACAAAGACAGGGTTACCAGCTATTTCTTTGATTATAATTCTAAAGTCTGACAAGAATCATAATCCCGGATCTTAGCAAGACAAGGCTAACAGGTAGGTAAGAGTCGAAATTAGGCATCAATGAAATTAAAAGACACTTACTCCTTGGAAGAAAAGTTATGACCAACCTAGATAGCATATTCAAAAGCAGAGACATTACTTTGCCGACTAAGGTCCATCTAGTCAAGGCTATGGTTTTTCCTGTGGTCATGTATAGATGTGAGAGTTGGACTGTGAAGAAAGCTGAGCGCCAAAGAATTGATGGTTTTGAGCTGTGTTGTTGGAGAAGACTCTTGAGAGTCCCTTGGACTGTAAGGAGATCCAACCAGTCCATTCTGAAGGAGATCAGCCCTGGGATTTCTTTGGAAGGAATGATGCTAAAGCTGAAACTCCAGTACTTTGGCCACCTCATGCGAAGAGTTGACTCATTGGAAAAGACTCTGATGC
>SJYT01021571.1:138346-149820 GCA_006410635.1 Cephalophus harveyi
CTTGACATACTCATTTTCCTATTTGGAACCAGTCTGTTGTTCCATGTCCAGTTCTAACTGTTGCTTCCTGACCTGCATACAGATTTCTCAAGAGGCAGGTTAGGTGGTCTGGTATTCCCATCAATTGCCAACATCCGCTGGATCATGGAAAAAGCAAGAGAGTTCCAGAAAAACATCTACTTCTGCTTTATTGGCTATGCCAAAGCCTTTGACTGTGTGGATCACAATAAACTGTGGAAAATATGATGTCTAGGTTGGTCATAACTTTCCTTCCAAGGAGCAAGTGTCTTTTAATTTCTTGGCTGCAGTCACCATCCACAGTGATTTTGGAGCCCAGAAAAATAAAGTCAGCCACTGTTTCCACTGTATCCCCATCTATTTGCCATGAAGTGTTGGGACTGGATGCCATGATCTTAGTTTTCTGAATGTTGAGCTTTAAGCCAACTTTTTCACTCTCCTCTTTCACTTTCATCAAGAGGCTCTTTAGTTCTTCTTCACTTTCTGGCATAAGGGTGGTCCTGGGAGAATGTAGATTACTTCATGTCTCTTCAGAATTCCTTTCAAAGAAGAGTCAAGCTCAATTTGTGTTTTTTTGTTTGTTTGTTTGAGATAGAAAAGAAGGGTAGGCAGGAGAAAGGAGGAAATCTTAGCTTTGCTTTAGGGGAAGAAAAAATCATTCAGTCCTCTGTTGACACCTTAGCCTCTGCATTAGTCATATGTCCCTTCCTCCTTGGCCATGGGTGGACCAAGGGAATAGCAACCATTTGCAAGTTTGTAAAGGGGCAGTGCCAGGAGAAGAAAACAGCTGATAAAGGAAAAGGTAGAGCTCCCCAACCCACTAGGTTTTTACAGTTGTATTTTTAAACCAATCACCAGCTGCTAGATATTTGACCTCTCTTATTTCACTATTTTTGATGTTGTAAAAAATACAGTGCTAAATTCCTAGCTCTAATCATGAGATAATATTCATAGTCCAGCTTTTTAAAATGTTACAATGAAAGTTAACTACAATGAAAAGCTGGTGGACACAGTTAATACTGATATTGGAAGGAAAAACCTTTCTTCTACCTACTTGGGTCTGAATGGTGGGGAGGCCTGTGAATTAACTGACAGTAGAGAGAGTAACAGGAGAAAAGACCAAAGGTGGAGGCACTCAGTAATGAGTAACTTGCTGAAGGGTAAAAGTTTGTATACCAACTGAACAGAAGGGAGAATTTAGAGCTTCCGAAGATAGAAGGTTGTGATGTGTGTCTTTCCACAATTTTGGAGGAATGTGCTGGTACTCATGGTCAGTGACTTTACTGATTAGAGACCTCTGAGTTGGGGAAAGGGGCTGTGGCAGCTAGCTCATGAAACAGGTTTTAGTCAGATAAGGGAAGTTCAATAAGATTTCTTTTTTGCACCTGCTGTTGGGTTTTTGGTCTCTTCAGATATTTACAGTTTGATGATGTTCAAAGCATTTTCACATATCTCATCTGATTCACACATCTCATCTGATTTTTTTGGTATACTATACAGGGAAAATACTGTTACTCCCATTTCACAGGTAAGGAAACAGATTAAGAGAGGTTAAATATTTTCAGAGCCACAGAAGTAGTAACAGAGTCAAGATGTTAAGGTATTTACATTTCTCAGTATACCTTTGTAGTTCAATATCGGTACTAACAAACTGAATAATTATCGTCAGTCAAGTGCTTTAAAGGTGTAAAAATTGAGTAACATGTTTTATTTGTTTTGTAGGAGAAGATGATGTGAACTGGTTCATCAGTGACAAAGACATTGAGGTAAAATCAAAGTTATGAATAATAGATTAATAATTTCCTTTGATTCATAGTTTCCTTTTACTTCATTGTGATGACTTAATAAGCTTTTTAAACGTAGCAGCAGTCCAAGTATCTTGTAAGAAAAAGTTTAATTTTAGTTTATGGGTGGTTGAATTTTTCAGAAGCATGGTTAAGCCTTGATTTTTCTCCAGTCAGTTAATTGCCATAATGATTTAGTCCCCTATCCCTTTTGCTTCTTCTCTGCTATGATGAGTCCTCTCAGCCCATTTTGCCTGGTACCACTCAAGATCAACACCGGAAATAACTGCTTCTTCAGTGTAAGGAAATGGTTAGTCTATATTTAGGATGTGGCAGGTGTTTGTCTTTCTCAATTATTAGCCTTAATTGTAACAGATGGCTAGAAAAGAGAATAATTTTACAATTTGGTATAAGGAAAGTTTTAAGAGATAATTATATTGCGTCTCCTTTTGAGACCTACTTGGCTAATTCAGTAGGATAATAAGTGAAACGAACTTTTTTTCAAAAATTAAACCAAACAAGATAAAAGCATGGTTGATATTTAGTTTTTCCCCTTTAGATACTCCATATCATATGTTTTGCTAATACTCTCTTGCATGATATTGGATTTTGGCTAGAATATGGGACATCTAGTATTGGATCAGTGTAGGAAGAATAGATCTTAAAAGGACTCTAGGGGGAGGACATTATCTTTTTCTCTCTTAGAAGTTAAAATCCAGTTTGTAGGGATTAACCCTGGGCTGTTCAAAAGAAGGAATGTATTTGGTGGCTCTATGGTTTTATAACTTTGTAAAGGGCAAAGTCATAAAAAACACCAACCCCTAACTAAAAATTTAAGCAAGCTTCTCATTCAGAAAAATGTGGTATACATTCAGATATATGTCAGCAATATCTTTGACTCTGAATGCCACTGTAATGTCTAAATGATGCATCAGCACCCTTACTAGACCTGAACTATAAGCAGAGAAAGATAAAAAAGAAATAGAATCATATGGAGAAGTGTAAAAGAATACAAGAGATGGGCAAACAAAAAGTAGAGTTGTCTTCATGGTACCCTTTTAAATTTTTCTAACTCCTTTAAGAATATAAAGTTCCCTGTTGCTAGCTTCTAAACTGAACAGATTATGATTGTTAATTCTGTTGAACAGAGTGAAATAATTTTAATTTTTGATCTCTTTTTCCCTTAGGCACAGATAGGTAATAAAAGATCATCTGGAAGATGGACTCATCGATACTATACAGCCAACAAAAATGTTACCTGTAGAAATTGTGACAAATGTGGCCATTTGTCAAAAAACTGCCCCTTTCCACAAGTATGTGAAATAAATGTTTCTTTCCATATTGTTAAAATAGTAGGATTAGGACCCTTAATACCTTCCAATTCAAATGTTATGTAATATATGGGTTGCATTTCATGTTAAATGTTTGTGTAGGTCACAGCCTCGATAATAAATCTACAGCCAGAATCAATTTCAGTATCCCATTAGAAGTTGTACAACCTTAGGCAAATCATTTCACCTTTTTTGCTTCTCTTTTCTTTACTATAAAATGAGGAGGTTGAATCAGATTGATTCTTGAGACTCGTTTTCGGTTCTAAGTCTTCTACTTTATGACACAGCTTGTTTCATTGTGGGATAATTTTCATTGCTAGAAAATTATAATTTTAGGCATTTATAAATGTTTTTCGATATAAATTATGTTCAACAGATACATTAGCCTTTGAAATAACACAGAACTCTTAGACATTTCTTGACACTTAGTGAGCCCTTAACAAATATTTCATCCCTTACCTGCTCCTTCCAAATGATTGTCTTTCAGGTATTTGAGGTGGCTCTCTTGTTTCGTCTTTTACCTTTGTTTCTTCAGGCAAAGCAACCTCTTTCTGTATCTTTCTCCTGGACTTAGCTTCCAGATCCTCATCATGCTGCTTTCCATCTTAGATACATTCGACTTTGTCAGTGTTCTACAAAGCAAGGCATAAGAATAGATGCCAGCTAATAGTATACATGCGGACTAAGCCTTTGTGGCAACCACAGAATACAGGTGGCTTTTGTTAAGACTCTGACTTAAGATATTTTGTTTGGTTTTACAGTTATGTTTGATTTGACCTTCATTGGGTTCCCAAATGGAAATAATTTTTTAAGCAATTATACTGAAAAAGAAGTATTCTATTTGAGACTGAAGTATTTTGCTGAAGAGATTTTTTTTGTTTGTCTGCCACGTAGAAAGTCCGCCCCTGCTGCCTCTGTTCCGAGAGAGGACACCTCCAGTATGCCTGTCCAGCCCGCTTTTGCTTAGGCTGTTTTTTGCCTATGTCTTCTACTCACAGATGTCTTGAAAGAGCTTCCTGGAGAAAACACTGTGACCGATGTGATATGATAGGCCACTATGCTGATGTGAGTATCTAGCAAATGACTAATTTGTCAGGCTTTGGGGGCATTGTGTCAATTTGTAACCATTTGCCAGCCTACTTAAAAGAATGTTTCTCTGCTCTGTGTATAATAATAGTCAATGTCCCTTTGACCACAGATCATGTATATCAGTACTATAATATCTCAGGATAGGGATCCTACTGAATGGTTCATCTGGAAGCAGCATCAGCAAAAACTGTAAACCTGTGCTAGCCTCTTTGGCATAATGTGTTAGCCAAAGTAAAGGTTTAAATTAAAGAGGTATGTAATAAAAAACTTGTAAAATTTATGCACCTATTCATAGTTAGTTGAAATACATACATATAAATACTTAACAGTTATATACAAAGGTTGGTATGAAGCCTGCTTATTGATGGCTCTTGGTGGTACAATAGTCTCATGCAAGAAAGACAAGCCACCAACACTTTAAATCTGCTTATCTTAGATCTTTCATTATATTTAAAAAGACAGAAGTAACTTAGAAGATATTTCAATTACTTGTAACACATTAAATTTTAGCACATTGTTATTTTAGATGTCATTTTGTGTCATGTTATAAATGTCTGTTTGGTTTTAGTCACAAATTCAACCAGAAGGGCTATAGAATTAAGCCCTTCTGGTTGAAATGATTTGCCTAAGACCACAGCACGCCAGGTCTCCCTGTCTATCACCAACTCCTGAAGTTTGCTCAAACTCATGTCCATTGACTTGGTGATGCCATCCAACCATCTCATCCTCTGTCATCCCCTTCTCCTCCTGCCCTCAATCTTTCCCAGCATCAAGGTCTTTTCCAATGAGTCAGCTCTTCGCATCAGGTGGCCAAAGTATTGGAGTTTTAGCAGCAACATCAGTCCTTCCAATGAACACTCAGGACTGATCTCCTTTAGGATGGACTGGTTGGATATCCTTGCAGTCCAAGGGACTCTCTTTTTTTTTTTTTATAGTCCAACTCTCACATCCATACCTGACCACTGGAAAAACCATAGCCTTGACTAGACAGACCTTTGTTGGCAAAGTAATGTCTCTGCTTTTTAATATTCTGTCTAGGTTGGTCATAACTTCCCTTCCAAGGAGTAAGCGTCTTTTAATTTCATGGCTGCAATCACCATCTGCAGTGATTTTGTAAAAGCTCTTCACTTGTTAACTACTGTATAAAAGTATTGGTGTGAACTTCCAGAGTTTTACAATGTAAAGGGTAGAAAGATGGCTCAAGGCCATCAGAAGTCAACCTACATTATTGGTACCTTCCAAAGGAAGAGAATCTGAAGTGTAGAAAGAATCTAAATTTTAAGTCTGCCAGAGTCTCTCTTCTTGCTGATAGCCTGTACATAAAAAGAGAATTTAAAACTGCCTATATACATTGTAAAGTTAGGCTTTGCCAAAGGTCTGAAAGTTAAAATGATGCTGTACTACATGAAAGTACATGGAGAAGATTCACTTACTGACAGTCTAGATGTTGTCAGTTTAAGTCCTCAGAATATCCTCTCAAGTTTCTGTTTTAAACGTGCAGATATTGTGGATATAATAAACAACTTTGATTATAAGCTTATTTAAAATAACATTGGCTCAGACAGTAAAGAATCTGCTGCTGTGTGGGAGATCCAGTTCGATCCCTGTTTCGGGAAGATCCCCTGGAGAAGAGAATGGCTACCCACTCCAATATTCTTACCTAGAGAATTCTATATATAGAGGAACCTCGTGGGCTATATATACTCCATGGGGTTGCAAAGAGTCAGACACGACTGAGCAACTAACATTATAAAATAGATGAAAATATTTTCCAAATAAGAATCAGTTCAGTCACTGAGTCGTGTCTCACTCTTTGCAGCCCCATGGGCTGCAGCATGCCAGGCTTCCCTGTCCATCACCAAGTCCCTGAGTTTACTCAAACTCATATCCATCAAGTCGGTGATGCTGTCCAACCACCTCATCCTCTGTCATCCCCTTCTCTTCTGCCTTCGATCTTTCCCAGCATCAGGGTCTTTTCAAATGAGCCAGTTCTTTGCATCAGGTGGCCAAAGTATTGGAGTTTCAGCTCCATCATCAGTCCTTCTAATGAATATTCAGAACTGATTTCCTTTTAATAGTTTGGTATATGCATTCAGTTAAATATGTGGTTCTGCTGACACCTGACTATTGAACTGACTTTATTGAGAATAAGGAAAATCAGGTTAGATATATTTGTTGTTCTCACTTTTCACAACATTTCAATATTTAAGCATAATGTTGAAGGAAGAAGTCATGGCTGGGATTGATTGTTTTGCTTAATTAAAAAAAAGGTTGAATAAGCTTATAAAATGCTTATTTACCTGGGAGACAACACCTTGCCTAGGAAGTTAAGCAGATTTCTGTGCTTAGAGGCCTCTTATTCTCTTGATGAGTGTTTGAAAAACTCATGATAATGTGAGTGAAAATTCATGTGTGTTCATTGTTCAAGGAGTAAATCCCAGAATTAGCCATTAATAATTCGTTGGAACTGTTCCCAAACTATCTAATAAATGAACATGTGAACTTTTTCTGGTTAAAATTATGTTTAAACTTATGGAAATAACCTTAGCTGGGTAAAAGTTCCACATTTTTAACTGAAGGAGTGTAATTTATCACAAAGTCTGAAGAAGAGACCAATCCTTATTTTGAAGTTCAACTGAATGGTATGCTTTCTAGTCATATCTGACTAACCCGATGAATTCCCCCAGCCTCCCCAAGTCTCCCTATAGTGCAGGCCTCATGGCTTAGTATTAGTCACTTTCAGTACAACTGGCAGATTGAGAGCAGGTTTCTGTATTTTTCATGAAAGATTTAAGAATAAGTTTGTAGAGGGTAGAAATGGTTCCTTTTCCAGACCCCCCTCAGTTCAGTTCAGTTCAGTCCCTCAGTCGTGTCTGACTCTTTGCGACCCCATGAATCGCAGCACACCAGGCCTCCCTGTCCATCACCAACTCTTGGAGTTCACTCAGACTCACGTCAATGAAAGTGAAAGTGGAAAGTGAAAAAGTTGGCTTAAAGCTCAACATTCAGAAAACGAAGATCATAGCATCTGGTCCCATCACTTCATAGGAAATAGATGTGGAAACAGTGTCAGACTTTAGTTTTTGGGGCTCCAAAATCACTGCAGATGGTGACTGCCGCCATGAAATTAAAAGACGCTTACTCCTTGGAAGAAAAGTTATGATCAACCTAGATAGCATATTGAAAAGCAGAGACATTACTTTGCCAACAAAAGTCCATCTAGTCAAGGCTATGGTTTTTCCTGTGGTCATGTATGGATGTGAGAGTTGGACTGTGAAGAAAGCTGAGCACTGAAGAATTGATGCTTTTGAACTGTGGTGTTGGAGAAGACTCTTGAGAGTCCCTTGGACTGCAAGGAGATCAGCCCTGGGATTTTTTTGGAGGGAATGATGCTGAAGCTGAAGCTCCAGTACTTTGGACACCTCATATGAAGAGTTGACTCATTGGAAAAGACTCCCCGAGCTTCCACCAAAAGAGGAGAAAGATTGTCCTTGTACAGTCTCTAAAGCGAACAGCTCTAAAAATGAAAAGATAAATAAACTTTAGTATTTTATTGAGAATTTTGTGGGACTTAAGAATGAATTTAATCTTCAGTGCACTCACACTGAGAAGACATGAGTCTTTGATAAACAGAGCTAGCAGGCCACTGGGAATTTTGTTAAATATCTAACTCATTCTAGTTCTCACTTTGCAGTTAAATTTAACTTTTAAATCCAATAATAAGGACAAATTCTGGAGCTTAGTTATCTAAGCTATGAGTTTGGAAAATGAAATTAAGGAAGTCAGATCCTCATTAACACTTGGAAGCTAAAAGTTTTATTTATTAAGCATTACAGGCTAAGGTCAGCTCCCCTGAACTTGATAAATCCCATACAACTTTTTGATTGGGTTCTGGTCATCTTCCTTAAATAGTACACAGTGAAAGAAAATACAGCAATTGGAAAAGATTTTCAACCTCTGAAAGTATTCAGAGTCTTAATTATGGACAACATCTTTGTTAGTTTACTCATCTTTGAAAAAGCAGCAGTCTTCTCATCCATAAACATGGATGTCTTTCCATTTGTTTGTGTCCTCTTATTTTTTTCAGAAAAATTCGTTTTTATTGTACAGATTTATCACTTCCTTGGCTCAGTTTATTATTAACTATTATTTTGGAAGCTGTTATGAATGAGATAGCTCTCTTCACTTCTTTTTTAGATACTTCATCACTAGTATGAAGGAATGCCAGTAATTTCTATAAGTTGATTTTGTAACCTGCTACTTAATTAGTTGCCACTAACCAACTAATCACCGATTAGTTCCAAGAGTTTTTTTTATTAATTCTTTAATATTTTCTTTATGTAAGGTCATATTGTCAGCAAATAATGACAATTTTACTCCTTTCTTTCCAATTTGAATGCCTATTTCTTTGTCTTGCCTAATTGCTCTAGCTAGGACTTCCAGTACAGTCAGTTCTCCATATCCATGGGTTTTATATCCAGGGATACTAAGGGCCAACTGTATTTATTGAACTATACCATTCTATACAAGGGACTTCAGCTTCCAAGGATTTTAGTATGCACAGGAGCTCCTGGAACCAGTCCCCGCAGATAACTGACAACTACCTGTGACAACTGAATAGGGGTGGTGAGAGTGGGCAACTTTGTCTGGTAGCTGATCTTAGAAGAAACCCTTTCAGTTTTTCTTCAATGATTATAATGTTAACGGTGGGTTTATTATGTTATTTTGAGGTATGTAATGAATTATACTTACTGATTTGCATATGTTAAACCATTCTTGCATCTAGGTTGGATGCAAGAAAACATACATTGCACTTGGCCATGTTGATAATCCTTTTAATGTGTTCTTGAATTTGGTTTGCTCATATTATATGATACACCTCACAACTGTAACAATGGCCATCAAGGAGTCAGGTGCTTGTGAAGATGTGGTGAAAAGGCAGCCCTTTACATACTGTTGGAGAGAATGTAAATTAGTTCAGCCTCCATGGACAACAATACAGAAATTCCTCAAAAAATTAAAAATAAAACTACCATATGATCCAGCAGTTCCACTTCTGAGTATATGCCCAAAAGAAATGGAATCAGGGTTTTGACAAGATAGCACACCCATGTTTACAGCAGAATCATTCACAATAGGCCAGGGTATAGAAACAGCCCAAATGTCAATCAGTGGATGAGTGGATAAAAAAGATAACATATATCTGCAATGGGATATTATTCAGCCGCATGAGAAAGAAAGATATCCTGCCATTTGTGACAGTATGGATATATGTTGAGCATTATGCTAAGCAAGATAAGTCAGACAAAGACGAGTATTACATAATGTCACTTAAATGTGGAATCTGAAAATAAAAGTAAAACCTATAAAAAGAAAGAAGAACAGTAAAATGGTATTTACCAGGGGATAGAAGTGGGGGTATCATATAGATTGTATTTAAGGGTACAAACTTGAAACTAGCAGTAAATAAGCACAGTATAATGAATATAATCTATAATACTGTATAGTAATGATGTTGCATGATAGATATTACTTCCTTGACAGTATATAAAAGTATCAAAAGTAACAAGGCCATGCACCTTAAATTTACAAATTATAACGTGTCAGTTCAGTTCAGTTCGGTTCAGTTGCTCAGTCATGTCTGACTCTTTGCAATCCCATGGACCACAGCACGCCAGGCCTCCCTGTCTATCACCAACTCCTGGAGTTTACCCAACTCATGTCCATTGACTCAGTGATGCCATCCAGCCATCTCATCCTCTATCGTCCCCTTCTCCTCCTGCCCTCAATCTTTCCCAGCATCAGGGACTTTTCAGATGAGTCAGTTCTTCGCATCAGGTGGCCAAAGATTTGGAGTTTCAACTTCAACATCAGTCCTTCCAATGAACACTCAGGACTGATCTCCTTTAGGATGGACTGGTTGGACCTCCTTGCAGTCCAAGAAACTCTCAAGATTCTTCTCCAACACCACAGTTCAAAAGCATCAATTCTTCGTCCCTCAGCTTTCTTCACAGTCCAACTCTCACATCCATACATGACCACTAGAAAAACCATAGCCTTGACTAGACGGACCCTTGTTGGCAAAGTAATGTCTCTGCTTTTTAATTTGCTGTCTAGGTTGGTCATAACTTTCCTTCCAAGGAGCAAGCATCTTTTAATTTCTTGGCTCCAGTCACCATCTGCAGTGACTTTGGAGTGCAAATAAAGTCTTCCACTGTTTGCAAACTCCCCATCAATTTGCCATGAAGTGATGGGACCGGATGCCATGATCTTCCTTTTCTGAATGTCGAGCTTTAAGCCAATTTTTCACTCTCCTCTTTGACTTTCAGCAAGAGGCTCTTTAGTTCTTCTTCACTTTCTGCCGTAAGAGTGGTGTCATCGGCATATCTGAGGTTATTGATATTTCTCCCAGCAATCTTGATTCCAGCTTGTGCTTCATCCAACCCAGCGTTTCTCATGGTATAACCTGCATATAAGTTAAATAAACAGGGTGACAATATACAGCCTTGACATACTCCTTTCCCGATTTGGAACCAGTCTGTTCCATGTCCAATTCTAACTGTTGCTTCCTGACCTGCATACAGGTTTCTCAAAAGGCACATCAGGTGGTTTGGTATTCCTGTCTCTTTTAGAATATTCCACAGTTTATCATGATATGCACAGTCAAAAGTTTTGGCATAGTCAATAAAGCAGAAAGAGATGTTTTTCTGGAACTCTCTTGCTTTTTTGATGATCCAGCGGATGTTGGGAATTAGATCTCTGGTTCCTCTGCCTTTCCTAAAACCAGCTTGAATATCTGGAAGTTCACAGTTCATGTATTGCTGAAGCCTGGCTTGGAGAATTTTAAGCATCACTTTACTAGCATGTGAGATGAGTGCAGTTGTGTGGTAGTTTGAGCATTCTTTTGCATTGCCTTTCTTTGGGATTGGAATGGAAACTGACCTTTTCCAGTCCTGTGGCCACTGCTGAGTTTTCCAAATTTGCTGGCATATTGAGTGCAGCACTTTCACACCATCTTCTTTTAAGATTTGAAATAGCTCAACTGAAATTTCGTCACCTCCACTAGCTTTGTTCATAGTGATGCTTCCTAAGGCCCACTTGACTTCTCATTCCAGAATGTCTGGCTCTAGGTGAGTGATCACACCATCATGATTATTTGGGTCGTGGAGATCTTTTTTGTACAGTTCTTCTGTGTATTCTTGCCACCTCTTCTTAATATCTCCTGCTTCTGTTAGGTCCCTACCATTTCTGT
>SJYT01021571.1:153234-189906 GCA_006410635.1 Cephalophus harveyi
TTATTGAAGTAGATCTAATTTTTGATGTTAGAAGTGAATACTGGGAATTATCACATGATAATTCAATGGTTAATTAAGGATAATTGAAGATAAGTGTAAGTTGGCTTCCCTTGTGGCTCAGTGGTAAAGAATATGCCTGTCAATTCAGGAGATGCAAGTATGATCTCTGTGTCATGAAGATCTTGTGGAGAAGGAAATGGAAACCCACTTCAATATTTTTGCCTGGGAAATCCAATAGACAGCAGAGTCTGGTGGTTTTACAGTCCATGGTTTGCAACAGAATCAGACATGACTTACTGACTAAAAAACAATAAATGTATAAGCACACACAAAAATATATGGATATGGACACTATTTCTTTAAAAAAATAAAATTTTAAGACCAAAGAAGGAGTCATAAACTGATGACCTATGGGCCAAAACCCATTATCTTGTCATTGTTTAATTTAAAAAAAAATCTAACATTATTTGAGTAGTTCATTAAAGATCTTCACTTAATTATTCTTCTCTCTTCAGTTCAGTTCAGTTGCTCAGTCGTGTCCAACTCTTTGCGACCCCATGAATCACAGCACACATTATGTCATTGGATATTATTCTATACTTTTATTGTTTTTCCCTTTAGCCACAAATCAATAATGAAGTAAATGATACTGTCTTAATATTAAATCTTTTTCTCTTATCCACCTCATCACCTCTTCTACCTCTCTTGCCTTGCATGGTTTCAGTTCAGTTCAGTTGCTCAGTCGTGTCCGACTCTTTGCGACCCCATGAATCACAGCACACCAGGCCTCCCTGTTCATCACCATCTCTCGGAGTTCACTCAGACTCACATCCATTGAGTCAGTGATGCCATCCAGCCATCTCATCCTCGGTCATCCCCTTCTCCTCCTGCCCCCAATCCCTCCCAGCATCAGAGTCTTTTCCAGTGAGTCAACTCTTTGCATGAGGTGGCCAAAGTATTGGAGTTTCAGCTTTAGCATCATTCCTTCCAAAGAAATCCCAGGGTTGATCTCCTTCAGGATGGACTGGTTGGATCTCCTTGCAGTCCAAGGGACTCTCAAGAAAAAAAAAAAAAAAAGGAAACAGTGACAGATTTTATTTTCTTGGGCTCTAAAATCCCAGGAGGTGGTGACTGCACCACCTCCTGGAAATTAAAAGACACTTTCCCTTTAGGAAAAAAAAAATATATAACAAACCTAGACAATGTATTAAAAACCAGAGACATTACTTTGCCGACAAAGGTCTGTCTAGTCAAACCTGTGGTTTTTCCAGTAGTCAAGTACACATGAGAGTTGGACTGTAAAGAAGGCTAAGCACTGAAGAATTGATGATTTTGAACTGTGGTGTTGGAGAAGACTCTTGAGAGTCCCTTGAACAGCAAGAAGATCAAACCAGTCAATCCTAAAGGAAATCAACCCTGAATACTCATTGGAAGGACTGATGCTGAAGCTGAAGCTCCAATACATTGGCCACCTGAAGAAAAGAGCTGACTCATTACAAAACACCCGGACACTGGGGAAATTGAGGGCAGGAGGAGAAGCGGGCAACAGAGGATGATATCATTGGATGGCATCACCAACTCAATGGACAAGAATTTGAGCAAGCTCTGGAAGACAGTAAAGGAAAGGGAAGCCTGGTGTGCTGCATTAATGATGTTGCAAAGAGTTGGAGATGTCTGATTGACTGAACAAAAAATATAACACATCTGTATAATTTTATGTCTGAAGCTATTGCATTCAGGTTGTTTCTTTTTTTTTTCTGTTTTATTTTTTAAAAATTTAAGTTTATTTATTTTAATTGGAGGCTAATTACTTTATAATAGTGTATTGGTTTTGCCATATATCAACATGAATCTGCCACGGGTGTACACATGTTCCCCATCCTGAAACCACCTCCCACCTTGCTCCCCATACCATCCTTCTGGGTCATCCCAGTGCACCAGCCCCAAGCATCCTGTATCCTGCATCAAACCTGGACTGGCGATTCATTTCTTGTATGATATTATACATGATTCAATGCCATTCTCCCAAATCATCCCACCCTCTCCCTCTCCCACAGAGTCCAAAAGACTGTTCTATACATCTGTGTCTCTTTTGCTGTCTTGCATAGAGGGTTACCGTTACCATCTTTCTAAATTCCATATATATGCATTAATATACTGTATTGGTGTTTTTATTTCTGGCTTACTTTACTCTGTATAATCGGATCCAGTTTCATCCACCTCATTAGAACTGATTCAAGTGTGTTCTTTTTAATGGCTGAGAAATACTCCATTCTGTATATGTATCACTGCTTTCTTATCCATCCATCTGCTGATGGACATCTAGGTTGTTTCCATGTCCTGGCTATTATAAACAGTGCTGTGATGAACATTGGGGTACACGTATCTCTTTCAATTCTGGTTTCCTCTGTGCAGATGCCCAGCAGTGGGATTGCTGGGTCATAAGGCAGTTCTATTTGCAGTTTTTTAAGGAATCTCCACACTGTTCTCCATAGTGGCTGTGCTAGTTTGTATTCCCACCTGGATGTAAGAGGGTTCCCTTTTCTCCACATGCTCTCCAGCATTTATTGCTTGTAGACTTTTGGATCGCAGCCATTCTGACTGGCGTGAAATGGTACCTCATTGTGGTTTTGATTTGCATTTCTCCGATAATGAGTGATGTTGAGCATCTTTTCAGGTGTTTGTTAGCCATCTGTATGTCTTCTTTGGAGAAATGTCTGTTTAGTTCTTTGGCCCATTTTTTGATTGGGTCGTTTATTTTTCTGGAATTGAGCTGCAGGAGCTGCTTGTATATTTTTGAGGTTAGTTGTTTGTCAGTTGTGACATTTGCTATTATTTTCTCCCATTCAGAAGGCTGTCTTTTCACCTTGCTTATAATTTCCTTTGTTGTGCAGAAGTTTTTAATTTTAAATAGGTTCCATTTGTTCATTTTTGCTTTTATTTCCAATAATCTGGGATGTGGGTCATAGAGGATCCTGCTGTGATGTTTGTCGGAGAGTGTTTTGCCTATGTTCTCCTCTAGGAGTTTCATAGTTTCTGGTCTTATGTTTCGACCTTTAATCCATTTTGAGTTTATTTTTGTGTATGGTGTTAGAAAGTGATCTAGTCTCATTCTTTTACAAGTGGTTGACCAGTTTTCCCAGCACCACTTGTTAAAGAGATTGATGAGTGATGTTGAGCATCTTTTCATGTGTTTGTTAGCCATCCGTATGTCTTCTTTGGAGAAATGTCTGTTTAGTTCTTTGGCCCATTTTTTGATTGGGTCGTTTATTTTTCTGGAATTGAGCTGCAGGAGCTGCTTGTATATTTTTGAGGTTAGTTGTTTGTCAGTTGCATCATTTGCTATTATTTTCTCCCATTCAGAAGGCTGTCTTTTCACCTTGCTTAAAGTTTCCTTCGTTGTGCAGAAGCTTTTAATTTTAATTAGGTTCCATTTGTTTATATTTGCTTTTATTTCCAATAATCTGGGAGGTGGGTCATAGAGAATCTTGCTGTGATGTATGTCGGAGAGTGTTTTGCCTATGTTCTCCTCTAGGAGTTTCATAGTTTCTGGTCTTATGTTTTGATCTTTAATCTATTTTGAGTTTATTTTTGTGTATGGTGTTAGAAAGTGATCTAGTTTCATTCTTTTACAAGTGGTTGACCAGTTTTCCCAGCACCACTTGTTAAAGAGATTGTCTTTACTCCATTGTATATTCTTGCCTTGTTTGTCAAAGATAAGGTGTCCATAGGTGTGTGGATTTATCTCTGGACTTTCTATTTTGTTTCATTGATCTATATTTCTGTCTTTGTGCCAGTACCATACTGTCTTGATGGCTGTGGCTTTGTAGTAGAGTCTGAAGTCAGGCAAGTTGATTCCTCCAGTTCCATTTTTCTTTCTCAAGGTTGCTTTGACTGTTCAAGGTTTTTTGTATTTCCATACAAATTGTGAAATTGTTTATTCTAGCTCTGTGAAAAATACTGTTGGTAGCTTGACAGTGATTGCATTGAATTTATAGACTGCTTTGGGTAGTATACTCATTTTCACTATATTGATTCTTCCAGCCATGAATAATCAAAGCTAATTAAAACTGGGAAAGCTAAAAAAGTTTGCAGTATTATGTCACTGCCTTTTCCGTATTCTTGGCAAATTCATTTCATGGATCACAAAGGCATACATTCAATACTGCATCATTAAGACTTTATTTGGGGCCTTCCCTTGTGACTCAGTGGTAAGTAATCCACCTGCCAATGCAGGAGACCTGGGTTCAATCCCTGGTCCAGGAAGTTTTCACATGCTGTGAAGCAACCCTTCACCCTGTGCTATAAAGTCCGAGAGGTGCAACTATTGAGTCCATGTGACACAAGCACTGAAGCCTGCACTCTCCAGCGTTTGTACCCTGTAACAAGAGAAACCACAGCAATTAGAAGCCAAGCACCACAACTAGAGAGTAGTCCCTGCTCGTTGCAACTGAAGAAAAACCTATGGAGAGACAAAGACCTAGCACAACCAAAAATAAATGAATATATACATTAAAAAAAAGAATGTATTTTTTTATATTTATCTCTCTCAAGTATTCTATTACTAAAAATACCATTTATTTATATACTAGTACTCCAATAAATACATAGCTATTGCCTCAAACTATGCCTTCAAGTTGTCAAAGAAAATTTTTATAACTCACTCTGATATCTAAGTCCTAATTAACTTAATCATAGTCTTTTTGATTATTCTATACATAAAAGCTCATAAATTATTCACAGCCCATGTGAAATCACCTCACATGAATATTTTAATGTAAGTTGTGAGTTTCTGATCACTACTTAAGAAGGTTCATAACTTTACAGGATTTTTCTAAAGACACTTCCAGAAAATTTAACTTGAATAATGACTATATATTTCTATATATGAGGAAAAATAATATCAAAGCAAATATTAATAGTATCTTTCATTTCTGTTATAAACATGCATTTTTTACTTTCTTAATATAGCCAGCTCATTCCAAAGTTATTGTGCTTCTACTCTACCCATGGCATATAGCTTCTGTGGATTTAAATTTTACATGATGCCATCTCTTTCCCTTTTGATTCCACTGTCAATTAGGGAGTCATATATAAAGATATAAGTAAGCCACATTGTGTAATACATGTGCTATACTATGGGTATGAACTCTGTTTTCTGGTGTATTACAGAGTATAGTAGAAGAGATGAAATCACCTGAAATTGTTAGAAAAGGATTTACAGGAAGGGAGGTATTTTGATTCTTAGGCTCTAGGTAAGTATCACCAGGCCACAAAATAACACATTTGTAAAGTAAAATAAAGTAAAAATTAAAAAAAAAATATTCTGTAGTATAGTGGTAGGCTGGTCAGATCACCCCTTTGGAAGATCTCCTACTGTTTGTAAACCCTTATGTTTGTGATTTTTTAAAGGATCTTTGGCATTATTAATAGTTCTATGCCAAGGACCTGGGCATTTTTCAAAAATATGGTAGATAATTTTTTTTAAGTTAACCCGTTAATAGTACAATGTTTTCTTTATGCCTTGGTCTACTTTGCTAACCTGCACTAAAGAATAGCATTGAAACATATACATTGAGTGAGTGAGTGAGTGAAGTCGCTCAGTCGTGTCCGACTCTTTGCGAACCCATGGACTGCCTACCGGGCTTCTCCGTCCATGGGATTCTCCAGGCAAGAATACTGGAGTGGGTTACCATTTCCTTCTCCAGGGGATCTTCCCAACCCAGGGATTGAACCCGGGTCTCCTGCATTGGAGGCAGACGCTTTAACCTCTGAGCCACCAGGGAAGCACTATATGTAAAATAGATGAATAGTGTAAGTTTGATGTATGATGCAGGGCACCCAAAGCTGGTGTGATAACCTGGAGGGATACAGTGGGGTGGGAGGTGGGAAGGGGTTTCAGGATGGAGGGGACCCATGTATGTGTACATGCATGCTAAGTCACTTCAGTCGGGTCTGACTGTTTGTAACCCCATGGACTGTAGACCACCAGGCTCCTCTGTCCATGGGATTCTCCAGGCAAGAAAACTGGAGTGGGTTGCCAGTGCCCTCCTCCAAGGAAATTCCCCACCAGGGATCAAACCCTGTGTCTCTTATGTCTCCTGAACTGGCAGTTAGGTTCTTTACCATTAGCATCACCTGGGAAGCACATGTATACCTAGGGATTCGTACTGATGTATGGCAAAAACCATCACAATATTGCAAAATAATTATCCTCCAATTAAAATAAATAAATAAATAAAAATAATAATATAATATTATATTACTATAATAAGTAATAATATAATATTATATTATATTACTATAGTAAATAATAATATAATATAATATTACTATAGTAAATAATAATATAATATTACTATAGTAAATAATACTATAATATTATAATATATTAGATAATAATATAATATAATATAAATATATAATAATAATATAATAAAAATAATAATATATTTTAAATAATAATAATATAATTATTATAATAATATTAGAATGCTTAAATATAACCGGTCCAAGACTTGCTCGGGTTGAGCATAAAACTAATTGTTATTCTCAACCTCTCTGGCAAGCCGTTTTTGTTTTTTTTTTTTTTTAATAAAAAAGATGTGTATAAGAGACAGTATAATATAATATATAATAAAATATAATATAATAAAATAATATATATTAATTGTAATATATAAAAATAATAGAATATAATATAACATTGCAATATACTATAACAATATAATAATTATGTTAAATATAAAGTGATATTTAATATAATATTAAAATATAATATAATAGTGTAATATAATAATATAATAGTGTAATATAATAATATAATATAAATATAATATAAATAATATAATGTTTATTTAGAGAGAAAAGGTAGCTTCAGAAGATATACAGTGCTCTCCCGACCCTATTCTGCACCTAATGTGAAGCTCCTGGATTGAGGAGAACCTTTATGAGATGATGGAAAGCTCTGCGGAACCATGCACATTTCATCTTTTGCTGTTTGCTCTACTCTGAAGTGTTGAAATATAGTATTAGCCCACGATAAATAAAAGCTTTCTTACTACCATGAAAAGAGTTTTATGTCATTTCTGTTGAGCAAAATTATTGAGTTCCAGGTTTCTCAAAGTTGAAAAAATAATCCAGGAGAGATGAATTAGCTGTAATCAGAAATCTAGAATCTAGGAAGGTAGAGTGAGAAAGATACACCTCTTCCCACTTAGTGGATGACTGGTATGGCAGATTTTATTTCCAAGATGACCACAAAAAGATCTTCCATCCTAAATAACCTACTGAAAACATGATGTTGAAGTGGCATCTATGTTCCTTACCCTTGAATCTGAGTATATCTGTAAGGAAGACTTGATGCTATGTTATTTCTGAGACAAAGTGATAAAAGTTGATCCAGTGTTATGGGGGTGCTTGCTTCTGGAACCTACTCACTGCTATGAAGCAGAGAGAGCACAGAGTGAGGCCACATATACCTTCACTAACAGTGTAGATCATTGTTCTTTGTACCAGAAGAGAATTGTCAATTCACACATGTATCAATAAGCAAGTTTTCAGATTTGTGTTATCCAATAGTATAGCCACAGACCACCTTACCTGCCTCCTGAGAAATCTGTACTCAGGTCAAGAAGCAACAGTTAGACTCAGACTTCGAAAGATGGACTGGTTTCAAATTGGGAAAGGAGTAAATCGGGGATGTATATTGCTACTCTGTTTATTTAACATATATGCAGAGTACATTATGCAAAATGCTTGGCTGGATGAAGCACAAGCTGGAATCAAGATTGCTGGAAGAAATATCAATAACTTCAGACAGGCAGATGACAACACCCTTATGTCAGAAAGCAAAGAACTGAAGAGAGCTCCTTGATGAAACTGAAATGGGAGAATGAAAAAGCTGTCTTAAAACTCGGTATTCAAAAAATGAAAATCATGGCATTTGATCACATCACTTCATGGCAAATAGATGGGGAAACAAAGGAAACAGTGACATATTTTATTTTCTTGGGCTCCAAAATCACTGCAGATGTTGACTGCAACCATGAAATTAAAAGATGTTTGCTCTTTGGAAGAAAAAGCCATGACCAATCTAGACAGCATATTAAAAAGCAGAGACATTACTTTGCTGACAAAGGTCCATCTAGTCAAAGCTATGATTTTTCCAGTAGTCATGTGTGGATATGAGATTTGGACCATAAAGAAAGCTGAATGCTGAAGAATTGATGCTTTCAAACTGTAGTGTTGGAGAAGACTCCTGATAGTCCCTTGAATTGGAAAGAGATCAAACCAGTCAATCCTAAAGAAATTAGTCCTGAATATTCATTGGAAGGACTGATGCTGAAGCTGAAATTCCAATACTTCAGCCACATGATGCAAAGAACTGACTCACTGGAAAAGACCCTGATGCTGGGAAAGATTGATAGCAGGAGGAGAAAGAGATGAAAGACGGTGAGATGGTTGGATGGCATCCGTGACTGGATGGACATGAAGTTCCAAGAGCTGGTGATGGACAGGGAAGCCTGGCATGTTGTAGTCCATCATGTCACAAAGAGTCAGGCACGACTGAATGACAGAACTGATTGAGGCATAATTGGCTATTAAAATTAATTGTTTTGTCTATTTACTTTAATTAAAATTGATTAATTAATAGTTAAAAGTAGCTTGTGGATACCATATTAAACCACTCAGATATAGAATAATTCCATTTTTGTAGAAAATCTTTTTAGACTACATTGTTTCAGATGATTCCCATCCCAGCTAAGGAGGTACTTCAAGACTTCAATTTTCATTGTTAGGGCCTCAGATATCATAGGCTGAAATGTCATCCCTGATATGCACTTTTCAACTCTTAGTCTATAGGCTGTGGTTTTACACATTAATTTTGGCTTGTCATGCAGTATTCAGTTCAGTTCAGTTCAGTCGCTCAGTCGTGTCCGACTCTGTGACCCCATGAAATGCAGCACGCCAGGACTTCCTGTCCACCACCAACTCCCAGAGTTCACTCAGACTCACGTCCATCGAATCGATGATGCCATCCAGCCATCTCATCCTCTGTCATCCCCTTTTCCTCCTGCCCCCAATCCTTCCCAGCATCAGAGTCTTTTCCATTGAGTCAACTCTTAGCATGAGGTGGCTAAAGTACTGGAGTTTCAGCTTCAGCATCATTCTTTCCAAAGAACACCCAGGACTGATCTCCTTTAAAATGGACTGGTTGGATCTCCTTACAGCCCAAGGGACTCTCAAGAGTGTTCTCCAACACCACAGTTCAAAAGCATCAATTCTTCGGTGCTCAGCTTTCTTCACAGTTCAACTCTCACATCCATATATGACTACGGGAAAAACCATAGTAGTATTAGTTGTTGTTTAATCACTAAGTCACATCTGACTCTTTGCAACTCCATGAACTGCTATAATAGGTAGCTCAAACATAGTTTGAAATCTGGAACTGGGTTGTTACAATAACAACAACTTAAAACTTGGGACTAGGTGGTGAGTAGAAACTGGAAGGGCATTGAGGAGCCTTTTAATAAATGGCAACATGTTCCTGGCAAATCCCATGGACTGACGAGACTGGTAGGCTCATCAGTCCATGGGGTTGCTAAGAGTCAGACATGACTGAGCGACTTCCCTTTCACTTTTCACTTTCATGCATTGGAGAAGGAAATGGTAACCTACTCCAGTGTTCTTGCCTGGAGAATCCCAGGGATGGGGGAGCCTGATGGGCTGCTGTCTATGGGATCGCACAGAGTCAGAGATGACTGAAGTGACTTAGCAGCAGCAACAACATGTTCCAGGGAATATTATTGCAAATGCAAGTGAAGGGACAATTGTTATGTAGTGGAAGAAAGTTTGGCAAATATGTCTTCTCCAGTAATGTGGACTTAAAACCAATTAGTTAACTCTGTGATATATGGTCATTTTCATATATGGAATGCTAAGAGGGCCAGTTACCTTATTCCAGCAATTTATGATGAAATTCTATAGGAGAGAGAAGCCAAAAATAGAATGCTTAAATATAACCGGTCCAAGACTTGCTCGGGTTGAGCATAAAACTAATTGTTATTCTCAACCTCTCTGGCAAGCCGTTTTTTTTTTTTTAATAAAAAATTCAGAGCAAGAATTAGACCCAAGTAATGCTTTTAGGAAGATATGAAGCTTAGGGAATGACTGTGAAACTCTTCTTTATAGCTTCAGAAATATCTAAAACATTTACTCATAGTCATAACAGTTAAAAATACTATACAAATCTTAGGAATGTGCCTCATGGATATTCTCCTTAAGCAGTAGGGTTTAAGGGTTTTCAGCTATACACTCACAGTGAGTGTGATCTAAAAAAGAGTCTATATTGAAGTTATCTGTGGTTGTATCTTTTGTCTAATATAGTGAAGTTTCATAAACATATCACAAACCTGATGTTTGTTTATTTATTTTAGAAAGCATTTGTCCTAGCAGAAGTGTAACCAACTTAGGCTAAATGTGAAAAAAACAAACAAACAAAAAACAGTACAAATGAGAGACCTCTAGACCCCGAACTTCTTATGGAAAAGAAAAGGTGAATTACTTGCAAACACAATTTTATTGATAATAAACAAACTAAAAAAATAAGTCGAGGTTAGAACTAAAAGTCCAAAGGGCAAAGTCGAGGAATCATTCACAGAAAATGGAGATATGCACCTGACTCATTTCAGAGTTGCTATGGATTAGAGAATGCTGCATGCCTCCTCTTCTTGAATGCTATTGTCTGATGGGTGTGTATGGAGTGGATAACTTGTTTAGTTAATTAGGTCAACATATGAAAAGGAAATGTTTTTGAGGAGCTTAATAAGAGACAGTACTGAAGAAATTGCATTCACATCTGCACCAAGTATAGATGACAAGAGTCCTGAAACTAAAAGGTTGTTGAATCACGCAAAGACCCCGGGATTCTTGGCCTCTGGAAGAGAAGACTTCAATCCAGGGCCAGAGACAAGGTTTGATCACTCAGAGTTTTCGTGTAATAAAGTTTTATTAAAGTATAAAGGAGATAGAGAAAGCTTCTAACATAAGCATCAGAAGAGGGCAGAAAGAGTACCCCCCTGCTAGTCTTCAGCTGGATGTTATGTAGTCACTAGCAGTCTGTTAATGAAAGAAAGGAATGTCTTAAAACTCAGAATGGCACCAGTCCCCTCCCTTTGGGATAATCTTGGCACCAAATGGTTCATCCTGGGCCATAAAATGATTAACTTGAATCTTGAAGAAGGGCAGATCACCATACAAATAGTTTCATTTACATAGATTAGAGGAACAATATCTGAGTATAACATACTGGTTTGTCAAGTAGGTTCTGAGCCAAGAGGTGGAACCAACTTGAAGACAGAGTTTGGGGTAAATGCATAGTACATTAACATAGCTTAAGACAAACATTTCCATAAGAAAAAGGCATTGGTTATCTCTAGGTTTGAGAATAGTTAACTTTAGGTGAAACCAGGTGTCATTATGGCAACACAGTATTTTAAGAGAAACCTCCTTTTAAATTTATATAGAGAAGGAAAAATATATCGCTAGTTTGTTTCCTCCTGCCGCTTAAGAGACATAAAAATGTCTAACACTTGGAGGCTATTTCCTCCATTTGGAGACCCCTGGTCTTCCTGCCTGTTACACTCTCAAAACTTTAGCCTGAGACTGATACTGTAATGGATTAAAAATTTGGGGGAGTATTTCCAGAAGATGAGGGTATTATGTATGTGAGAGGAATAGAAATAATATGTGACTAGAAAAAAGAGTTGGGGGATTGTAATGCATAGATTCAATTGCAACCCTGGAAAATTCCAGGGATGGTGGTGCCTAGTAGGCTGCAGTCCATGGGGTCGCTAAGAGTTGGACACGACTGAGCAGCTTCACTTTCACTTTCATGCATTGGAAAAGGAAATGGCAACCCACTCCAGTGTTCTTGCCTGGAGAATCCCAGGAATGGTGGAGCCTGGTTAGCTGCAGTCTATGGGGTCACACAGAGTCAGACATGACTGAAGTGACTTGCAGCAGCAGCAGCAGCAACAACACATAGATTCAACAATTTCCTATTACTCCTTTTATTTCTTCCCTGGCACCTGGGCTGTGTAAATGCTGGATCAACAGAAAAAAGAAGTGACTTATTGCCATCATTGGGTCTAGTCCTTAAGAAATGTTTTAAGCTTTACTTGAGATAGCTTTTTATTTGAATCATTGTGCTGTTAGGAGAAGCCAGGTATAGATATTCTGGCTTATAGGTCCAGATAAGGTCCCAGCTGACAGCCAGTATCACCCTCTAGAACCTGAGCAAGGTGTCAGATAATTTCAGCCCCTAATCTTAAAGTCACCTCAGGTGATGTTATGGGGAGCAGGAGATGAGATATCTCTGCTGAGCCTTGGCCAAAACTGCAGAGTTCTGAGAAAAATAAATGACTCTTATCATTTATAGCCACTAGTTTGGGGATAGTGGTTATGCAACAATAGATAATAGAATCATCAGATATAACCCTATGGAACCCAGTGATATCAAAATTATGAACTAAATACTTGAAGTCCTGTCAGTGGGATAAAAGTGGGATATGATGTTTATTGAATAGGATTTCCAATTAAATAACAAAGGTATGGAAACAAGGAATAGTGGAAACCATTTTAGAATTAGTGCTTGCTTCTTGAGAGAAAGTAGAGGAACAAGATCACCATTTAAGAGATAGTGGTAATTATTTCAATAAAAAAAAAAAAAAAAAAAAAAAACACCCAGAAATGATCTCAAAAAGGCTCTTTTTGCTCCATTTGGTTGCAGTGGAAAATAAACCACCTTTAATACCTATTAGGAGAAAGAAAGACAGTGGCTATTACTGAACTGGAGAATTTTCTGCTATGCTAACAAATAAAAAATAGAGCTTGGCTCATCTTCAGAGCTGGAAACTTTTTCCTAATGCTTATCATATAGCAAGCATTTTCCAGGACCTCCCATGGCTAGGAAGCTAGACAACCTGATTACTTAAAGTCTAGTTTTGAAATTAGTGAGCAAAATTAAGAACTCCTTGACATATTGATGATGATAATAAGGAAAGTCAGGGCTGAGAAAATACGCTTGCTGAGGACAAAAGTTGTCTGTAGGAAATGAATTTCAAGCAGAGGTTCGGTTCTAAGGTAGGAAGGAACATACTCATTTATTGTCATGGCAGTATCACTCAATATCTGGCACATAATAGATGATGACAGATAGTAATTGAAAAGAAAGGTAGTTAAAACTTTTATAAGACTTAAAAAAAAATCCTACTTGCAGAATATCTCTAATACTCCTTGTTTAAAAATATGTCCAAAATATTTTCATATGTTACTTATGCCATGATTCTCTTCCAAACTTTCACTCCTGAGTTTAGACTTCATATTTTTTCCAAGTCTTTTTGCCCATATCCTTAACTTTAAGAATATGTCCAAACAATGCCAAGGTAGATCGGTGCTGTTAAGTATTATATATTTACTTCCTAAATGTTTAATGTCAGTTTATAGTGGTTTAATTATATTTACATGACCCTTAGAAGCTACCTTTGCCCCAGGGAACATGAAGTCAGTTGATAAGTGGGAATTCAGTTAAGCCTATCCGAAGTGACAAGAAATGTCACATTAACTCACTCTGCCACATCAAATCCTTTGTGTCATTTGAATAGAAGTACTTTGATGAGAAGAACAAAGCAACATTTGAAATCTTTGAAAAGTAGCATTGGTATATATGCTTGCCTACTGCTCCATCTTCACTTAATTCAGATGCGTGATTATGATTAGTTTTACACTGTCCCCAACCCCCTTTAAAAGCTTTCATTGGGTCCTTACTATAAATAGAAGAGGTTTTTGAAACATCACTTTTAGTATTCCAATGGTGACTGTAGCATGGCTAAAAAAGAAATGTCTTTGGGACTGAGAAGGAGAATGGATGGGGTTGCACGTTCATTACCTTGCTCAAAATAGGACAGTTTCATTCTTGCCAATTGATCTGTTTATGACTCATTGGAAAAGACCCTGATGCTGGGAAAGATAGGAGGCAGGAGGAGAAGGGAATGACAGAGGACAAGATGGTTGGATGGCATCACTGACTCAATAGGCATGAGTTTGAGCAAACTCTGGGAAAGGGTGAAGGACAGGGAAGCCTGGTATTCTAAAGTCCATGGGATCACAAAGAGCTGGACATGACTGAGTGGCTGAACAGCAAATTGAGTGTCTGTGAAAGATTTCACTGGGAGGAATATATCAAATCTAAAGCTAATATGCAAGCTATAGTTTTAGGATGGCTTCCCTGGTGGCTCAGTGGTAAAGAATCTGCCTGCAAATGCAGGAGATACAGGTTCTTTCTCTAGGTGGGGAAAATCCCTTGGAGAAGGAAATGGCAACCCACTCTGGTATTCATGCCTGGGAACCCATGGACAGTGGACCCCAGCAGGCTACAGTCCATGGTGTCACCAAAAAATCAGAAATGAACTTAGAGACTAAATAACATCATTTTAGGATACTGTCCTAACTAATCTGTCACACAAAAATCTGAATAATAATGTCCCCTAATCACAGATTTTTCTTTCATCTCTTGTCTTATTCAGTTATACCCCATTCTCTAGCCTCATCACAATGTTCACATTCTCATACCTACTAGGCTATTGCTCCTCCTCAGTATAATTAATTTTATAGGACTTCATTGAGGTTAATATCTAAGCTCTATGTTTGATTGTAAAGTTGATTTCTTCTTGACTTGCATCTATGTAGAACTTGATGGACACTTCAAGCCCAACTCCTGTAATAATATTTTGTTGCATTTATTGGTTTCTTCAATTATTTTACTTCTCTGTTTACTTTAGGACTAGGACCCTATCAAATGTAATGCTTCATATTACTTGTGTTCAAAACTCTAACACATACAGAGTGTCAGATGAATGGCATATGGCATGATATACATATAATAGGCTGCATTTTTTAGGTTCACTGCAAAACTTGAGAAAGAAAAACAAAAATGTTTCAGAAACCCTCTTCCCCTACCCATGCATAGCCTCTTCCCTGATCAGCATCTCCCATAGAGTGGTACATATGTTACAATTATTGAATCTACATTGTGTCTTTTTGTGACCCCATGGACTGTAGCCCACCAGTCTCCTCTGTTCATAGAATTCTCCAGGCAAGAATACTGGAGAGGGTGACTGAAGTCGCTCAGTCGTGTCCGACTCTTTGAGACCCCATGGACTGTAGCCTACCAAGCTCCTCTGTCCATGGGATTTTCCAGGCAATACTACTGGAGTGGATTGCCATTTCCTTCTCCAGGGGATCTTCCCAGCCCAGGGATCGAATCTACATTAATACATCATTATCACCCAAAGTCTATAGTTTGCATTAGTATTCACTCAAGATATTGTACATTTTATGGGTCTAGACAAATTTATAAAGACATGTATTTATCATTATAATATTATGTACAGTGTTTTTTTTGTTGTTGTTGTTTTTTTTTTACTGCCTTAGGAATCCTCTGTGCTCTGCCTGTTCATCTTCTCTCTCCTCTAATGCCTGGAAACAACTAAAATTTTCCATAGTTTTGCCTATTCTGTAATGGCATATAGTTGGAATCATAGAGTAGATAGTTTTTTCAGACTGACTAATTCACTTATGAATTTAAGTTTCCTCAATGTCAATTATTGCTTGATAGCTCATCTCTCTCTCTCTCTAGTTTTTTTTTTTTTTTTTAACACTCAATAATATTCTATTGTCTGGATGTACCACAGTTTATTCACCCATTCATCTACTGAAAGACACCTAGGCTGCTTTCAAGTTTTGACAATTATTAGTAAAGCTTCTATACATATCTATGTGCAGATTTTTGTGTGGAGACAATTTTTCAGTTCCTTTGGGAATGCAGGGTAATTGGGAGTTCATACAATAAAAATATGTTTAGTTTTACATCGAATTGTCTACCAAAGTATCTATGTCATTTTACATTCCCAATAGTAATAAATGCTTCTGTTGTTTCATAGTCTAACCAGCATTTGGCTTTATTGGTGTTATGAATTTTTTCAATTGCAATAGATGTGAAGTGGTTAGTCTAGTTAGAGGTTTATTGAATTTATTGAATTTTTCAAAGAGCCACATTTTGGTTTTATTGATTTTTCTCAATTGATTTCCTATCTTTAATTTCACTGATTTCTACTTTTATTTTTACTATAACTTTTTTTCCTGATTTTTTTGGACTTAATTTGCATTATTTCTGTTCCTCTAGGGTAAAATCTTAGATGATTGATTTAATTTTCCTTTTTTTTTTTTTTTTTTACTAATATATCCAATCATTCTCCCTTTAAGCACTGCTTTGGTGACCTCCCACACATTTTATTTAATGTTTATTTTTATTTTCACTTAGTTTAAAATATTTTAAATTAATTTATCTATTTTAATTGGAGGCTAATTGCTTTACAATATTGTAGTGGCTTTTTCAATACTTTGACATGAATCAGCCATGGATTTTGTGTCCCCCATCCTGAACCCCACTCCCACCTCCCTTCCCTTCCATCCCTCAGTGTCATCTCAGTACACCAACCCTGAGTGCCCTGTCTCATGCATCAAACCTGGACTGTCAATCTATTTCACATATGGTAATATACATGTTTCAATGTTATTCTCTCAAATCATCTCACCCTCACCTTTTCCCACAGAGTCCAAAAGTCTGTTCTTCATATCTGTGTCTCTTTTTCTGTCGCACATATAGGATCATTGTTACCATCTTTCTAAATTCCATATATATGCATTGATAGACTGTCTTGGTATTTTCCTTTCTGACTTACTTCACTCTGTATAATAAGCTTCAGTTTCATCCACCTGAGTAGAACTGATTCAAATGCATTATTTTAAACAGCTGAATAATATTCCATTGTATATATGTACCACAGCTTTCTTATCCATTCATCAACTGATGGACATCTAGGTTGTGTCCACGTCCCAGCTATTGTAAAAAGTGCTGCAATGAACACTGCGGGTACACGTCTCTTTCAATTCTGGTTTCCTCAGCGTGTATGCCCAGCAGTGGGGTTTTTGGGCTGTATGGCAGATCTATTTCCAGATTTTTGAGGAATCTCAACACTGTTCTCCACAGTGGCTGTACCAGTTTGCATTCCTACCAACAGTGTAAGAGGGTTCCCTTTTCTCCCCACCCTCTCCAGCATTTATTGTTTGTAGACTTTTTGATAACAGACATTCTGATCAGCATGATATGGTACCTCATTGTGGTTTTGATTTGCATTTCTCTGATAATGAGTGATGTTGAGCATCTTAACATGTGTCTGTTAGCCATTTGTATGTCTTCTTTGGAAAAATATCTGTTTAATTCTTTGGACCATTTTTTTATTGGGTCATTTATTTTTCTGGTATTGAGCTGTGTGACCTGCTTGTATAATTTTGAGATTAATTATTTGTCAGTTGCTTAATTTGCTATTATTTACTCCCATTCTGAAGGCTGTCTTTTTACCTTGCTTATAGTTTCCTTCCTTGTGCAAAAGCTTTTATGTTTAATTAGGTCCCATTTGTTTATTTTTGCTTTTATTTCCATTACCTGAGAGGTGAGTCATAGAAAATCCTGCTGTGATTTTTGTCAGAGAGTGTTTTGCCTATGTTTTCCTCTAGGAGTTTTATAGTTTCTCATCTTACATTTAGGCCTTTAATCCACTTTGAGTTTATTTTTGTGCATGGTGTTAGAGAGTGCTCTAGTTTCATTCTTTTACAAGTGGTTCACCAGTTATCCTAGCACCACTTGTTAAAGAGGTTGTCTTTTCTCTATTGTATATTCTTGTCTCCTTTGTCAAAGATAAGTTTTCCATAGGTGCATAGATTTATCTCTGGGCTTTCTATTTTGTTCCATTGATCTGTATTTCTGTCTTTTGCCACTACCATGTTCTCTTGATGACTTTAGCTTTGTAGTATAGTGTGAAATCAGGCAGGTTGATCCCTCCGTTCCATTCTTCTTTCTCAAGATGGCTTCACCTATTCAAGGTTTTTTTGTATTTCCATACAAATTGTGAAATTGTTTGTTCTAGTTCTCTGAAAAATACCATTGTTAGGGATTGCACTGAATCTATAGATTGCTTTTGGTAGTATACTCATTTTTACTATATTGATTCTTCTGATCCATGAACATGGTATATTTCTCCATTTATTTGTGTCCTCTTTGATTTGTTTCATCAGTGTTTTACAATTGTCTATATATGTATGTCTTTTGTTTCTTTAGGTAAATTTATTCCTAAGTATTTTATTCTTTTAATTGCAATGGTGAATGAATTGTTCCCTTAATTTCTCTTTCTGTTTTCTCATTGCTAGTGTATAGAAATGCAAGGGATTTCTGGGTGTTAATTTTATATCCTGCAACTTTACTATATTAATTGATTAGCTCTAGTAATTTTCTGGTGGTGTCTTTACTGTTTTCTCTGTAGAGGATAATGTCATCTGCAAACAGTGAGAGTTTTAATTCCTTTACAATCTGGATTCCTTTTATTTACTTTTCTTCTCTGAAAGCTGTGACCAAAACTTCCAAAATTATGTTGAATAGTAGTGGTGAAAGTGGGCATCCTTGTCTTTTTCCTGACTTTAGGGGAAATGATTTCTATTTTTCATCATTGAGGATAGTGTTTACAATTTTTTTTATCATAAAAGCCTTTTACTGTGTGGACATATGTTCCTTCTATGCCTGCCTTCTAGAGGGATTTTATCATAAATGGATGTTGAATTTTGTAAAAGGCTTTCTCTGCATCTGGTGTGATAATCATATAGCTTTTATCTTTCAATATGTTAATAATATGGTGTATCACATTGATTCATTTGCAAATATTGAAGAATCTTTGTATCCTTGGGATAAAGTCCACTTGGTCATGATGATGATCTTTTTAATCCATTGTTGGATTTTGCTAGTTTTTTTTTTTTTTTTTTTTTTTTGGTTGAGGATTTTTTTCATCTATGTTCATTAGTGATATTGGCCTGTAGTTTTCTTTTTTGTGTCATCTTTGTCTGGTTTTGGTATTAGGGTGATGGTGGCCTGAGAGAATGAGTTTGGCAGTTTACCATCCTCTGCAATTTTTTGGAAGAGTTTGAGTATGATAGGTGTTATCTATTCTTTAAATTTTGGTAGAATTCAGCTGTGAAGCCATCTGGTCCTGGGCTTTTGTTTGTTGGAAGATTTTTTATCACAGTTTCAATTTCTGTGGAGAAGGCAATGGCACCCCACTCCAGTACTCTTGCCTGGAAAATCCCATGGATGGAGGAGCCTGGTAGGCTGCAGTCCATGGGGTCGCTGAGGGTCAGACATGACTGAGCGACTTCCCTTTCACTTTTCACTCTCATGCACTGGAGAAGGAAATGGCAACCCACTCCAGGGTTCTTGCCTGGAGAATCCTAAGGACGGGGGAGCCTGGTGGGCTGCCGTCTATGGGGTCACACAGAGTCGGACACGACTGAAGTGACTTAGCAGCAGCAGCAGCAATTTCTGTGCTTGTGATGGGTTTGTTAAGACTTTTTATTGCTTCCTGGTTCAGTTTCAGAAGGTTGTATTTTTCTAAGAATTTGTCCATTTCTCCCAAGTTTTCCATTTTATTGTCATACAGTTGCTGAGAGTAGTCTCTTATGATCCTTTGTATTTCTGTGTTATCTGTTGTGATTTCTCCATTATCATTTCTAATATTGTTGATTTAATTCTTCTCCCTTTTTTTTTCTTGATGAGTCTGGCTAATGGCTTGTCTATTTTATTTATCTTCCAAAAGAACCAGCTTTTAGTTTTGTTGATTTTTGCTCTACTCTTCTTTGTTGCCTTTTTATTTATTTCTGCCATAATTTTTATGGTTTCTTTCCTTCTACAAACCATGGGGTTCTCCATTTCTTCTTTTTCTAGTTGCTTTAGCTGTAAAGTTAGTTTATTTATTCAATTTTTCTCTTGTTTCTTGAGGTAAGCCTGTACTGCTATGAGCCATCCCCTTAGCACTGCTTTTACTGAATCCCATAGGTTTTGGGTTATAATGTTTTCATTTTCATTCATTTCTATGCATATTTTGTTTATTTTTTTGATTTCTTCTGTGATTTGTTGGCTGTTCAGAATCATGTTGTTTAGCCTCCATATGTTTGTGTTTTAATTTTTTTTTTTTTCCCCTGTCAGTCAGTCAGTTCAGTCGCTCAGTCGTGTCCGACTCTTTGTGACCCCATGAATCGCAGCATGCCAGGCCTCCCTGTCCATCACCAACTCCCGGATTTCACTCAGACTCACGTCCATCGAGTCAGTGATGCCATCCAGTCATCTCATCCTCTGTCGTCCCCTTCTCCTCCTGCCCCCAATCCCTCCCAGCATCAGAGTCTTTTCCAATGAGTCAACCCTTTGCATGAGGTGGCCAAAGTACTGGAGTTTCAGCTTCAGCATCATTCCTTCCAAAGAAATCCCAGGGCTGATCTCCTTCAGAATGGATTGGCTTTTCCCTGTAGTTGTCATCTAATCTTACTGCATTGTGATCAGGACAAATACTTGAAATTATTTCAATGTTTTTGAATATACCGAGGTTAGATTTATGACCCAGGATGTGATCTATCCTGGAGAATGTTCAGTGTACACTTGAGAAAAAGGTGAAATTCATTGTTCAGGGGTGAAATGTCCTATAGATATCAATTAGGTCTAACTGGTCCATTGTATCTTTCAAAGTTTGTGTTCCCTTGATAATTTTCTATTTAGTTGGTCTATCCATAGGTGTGAGTGAGGTATTAAAGTCTCCCACTATTATTGTGTTATTGTTAATTTCCCCTTTCATACTTATTAGCATTTGCCTTATATATTGTGGTGCTCCTATGTTGGGTGCATATATATTTATAATTGTTATATCTTCTTGGATTGATCCTTTGATCATTATGTGGAGTCCATCTTTGTCTCTTTTTGCAGCCTTTATTTTAAAGTCTATTTTATCTGATATGAGTATTGTTACTCCTGATTTTTTTTTTTTTTTTGGTCTCCATTTGAGTGAAATACCTTTTTCTAGTCCTTCACGTTCAGACTGTATGTGTCCCTCAATATGAGGTGGGTCTTTTGTGGAGAGCATATATAGGGGTAATGTCTTTGTATCCATTTAGCCAGTCTTTGTCTTTTGGTTGGGGTATTCAACCCATTTACATTTAAGGTAATTATTGATAAGTGTGATCCTATTGTCGTTTACTTTGTTGTTTTGTACTGGAGTTTTTAAACATTTTCTTTGTTTCCTGTCTAGAGAAGATCCTTTAGCATTTGTTGAAGAGCTGGTCTTGTGGTGGTGAATTCTCTCAGCTTTTGCTTGTCTACAAATAGTAAAAGGACTATGTCAAGGCTGTATATTGTCACCCTGCTTATTTAACTTTTATGCAGAGTACATCATGAGAAATGCTGGGCTGGAAGAAGCACAAGCTAGAATCAAGATTGTCAGGAGAAATATCAGTCACCTCAGATATGCAGATGACACAACCCTTTATGGCAGAAAGTGAAGAGGAGCTAAAAAGCCTCATGATGAAAGTGAAAAGGGAGAGTGAAAAACTAGATAGCATATTCAAAAGCAGAGACATTACTTTGCCAACAAAGGTCCATCTAGTCAAGACTATGGTTTTTCCAGTGGTCATGTATGGATGTGAGAGTTGGACTATAAAAAAAGCTGAGCATTTAAGAATTGATGCTTTTGAACTGTGGTGTTTGAGAAGACTCTTGAGAGTCCCTTGGACTGCAAGGAGATCCAACCAGTCCTTCCTAAAGGTCAGTCGTGGGTGTTCATTGGAAGGATTGATGTTGAAGCTGAAACTGCAATAGTTTGGCCACCTGATGCAAAGAGCTGACTCATTTGAAAAGACCCTGATGCTGGGAAAGATTGAGTGCAGGAGGAGAAGTGGATGACAGAGGATGAGATGTTTGGATGGCATCACCAACTCAATGGATATGGGTTTGGGTGGGCTCCAGGAGTTGATGATGGACAGGGAAACCTGGCGTGCTGAGGTTCATGGAGTCACTAAGAGTCTTACACGACTGAGTGACTGAACTGAATTGAAAGCTTTTGATTTCTCCTTCATATTTGAATGAGATCCTTGCTGAGTATAGTAATCTGGGTTGTAGGTTTTTTTCTTTCATCACTTTAAGTATATCCTGCCATTCCCTTCTGGCCTGAAGAGTTTCTATTGAAAGAAGCTGTTATCCTTGTGGGAATCTCTTTGTGTGTTATTTGTTGCTTTTAATATTTGCTCTTTGTGTTCCATGTTCATTAATTTGATTAATATGTAGAAACTCCAGTACTTTGGCCACCTCATGTGAAGAGTTGACTCATTGGAAAAGACTCCGATTCTGGGTGGGATTGAGGGCAGGAAGAGAAGGGGATGACAGAGGATGAGATGGCTGGATGGCATCACTGACTCGATGGATGTGAGTCTGAGTGAACTCTGGGAGTTGGTGACGGACAGGGAGGCCTGGCATGCTGCAATTCATGGGGTTGCAAAGAGTTGGACTCAACTCAGCGACTGAACTGAACTGAACTGAACTGGGGTGTTTTGTCTTTGGTTTATCCTTTTTGGGACTGTTTGCACTTGGGTGGCTATTTACGCTCCCATTATAAGGAAGTTTTCAACTATTATCTCCTCAAGTATTTCCTCATAGCCTTTTTTTTTTTTTTTTTGTCTTTTTTCTGTGACTTCTATGATTTGAATGTTGGAGCATTTAACATTGTCCCAGAGGTCTCTGATGTTGTCCTCACTTCTTTTAATTCATTTTTCTTTTTCCCTCTCTGCTTCATTTATTTCTATCATTATATCTTCCACCTGACTTATCCTATCTTCTGCATCAGTTATTCTACCGTTGGTTCCCTCCAGGGTGCTTTTGATTTCAGTTATTACATTATTCATTACTGATTGAATCTTTTTATTTCTTTTAGGTTCTTTTTATTCCTTCTAGGTCCTTGTTAAACATTTCTTGCATCTACTCAGTCCTAGTCTCTAGTCTATTTATCTGTAGCACTATTTTGTTTTCAAGAATTTGGATCATTTTTACTATCATTATTCTGAATTCTTTTTAAGGTAGACTCCCCATTTCTTCTTGTTTTGTTTGGTTTGATGGGCATTTATTATATTCTTGCTGTTCCATGTACCTGCTGAATATTTCTCTGCCTTTTCATATTGTTTAGATCGCTGTGTTTGGAGTGGCCTTTCTGTAGGCTGGATATTTGTGGTTTCTCTTTATTGTGGAGACTGCTCCCTGTAGGTGGGGTTGGACTAGTGGCTTGTCAAGGTTTCCTGGTTAGGGAAGCTTGCATCAGTGTTCAGGTTGGTGGAGCTGGATCACTTCTCTCTGGAGTGCAATGAAGTGTCCAGTAGTGAGTTTTGAGGTGTCTATGGAAAATGCCATGGATGGAGGAGCCTGGTAGGCTGTGGTCCATGGGGTCACTAAGAGTCGGACTCAACTGAGTGACTTCACTTTCACTTTTCACTTTCATCTATTGGAGAGGGAAATGGCAACCCACTCCAGTATTCTTGCCTGGGGAATCCCAGGGACAGTGGAGACTGATGGGCTGACATCTGTGGGGTCACACAGAGTCAGACATGACTGAAGTGACTTAGCAGTAGTGGCAGCAGTATGGGTTTGGTGTGACTTTGGGCAGCCTGTCTTTTAATGTTCAGGGCTGTGTTCCTGCATTGCTGGAGAATTAACATGTTATGTCTTGCTCTGGAACTTGTTGGCCCTTGGGTGGTGCTTGGTTTCAGTGTAGGTATGGAGACTTTTGGATGAGCTCTTGTCAATTAATGTTCTCTGGAGTCAGGAGTCTTCTTGTGTTCTCAAGTTTTGTATTTAAGCCTCCTGCCTCTGGCTTTCAGTCTTATTCTTACAGTAGCCTCAAGACTTCTTCCATACAGCACAGATGATGAAACATCTAGTTTAATGGTGAAAAGATTCTCCACAGTGAGGGACACCCAGAGAGGTTCACAGACTTACATGTAGAAGAGAAGAGGGAGGAGGGAGATAGAGGTGACCAGGTAGAGAAGAGTTGGAATCCAAAGGGGAGAGAGCAATCTAGCCAGTGATCAATTCCCTATGTTCTTTCCACTATCTGGAACATCCAGAGAAGTTCATGGAGTTACATAGAAAAGAGAAGAGGGAGAAGGGAGACAGAGGTGACCAGGAAGAGAAGACGGAGGGACAAAAGGGGAGAGAGCAAACCAGCCAGTAATGAGTTCCCTAAGTATTCTCCACAGCCCAGGACATCCAAAGAGATTCACAGTTAAGTAGAGAAGAAAAGGTGGAGGGAGAAAATAGAGGTGACCTGGGGAAGAAAAGGGAGAGGCAAAAGGGGAGAGAGTAATCAGGCCAGTAATCACACTCCTAAGTAATAATGGATACTGAAGATTAGATTCTTTAAGGTACGAAATTGATAACAAATACCAAAATGCAAAGATTAAAAATCTAGAGTTTAGACTCTCAAAAATACAAAATAAAATAAATCACAAACATTATAAATAAATATATATATATGGAATTTGCTTTAAAAATAGGGTCTTTTTTTGCAAGGTAATAGGTTATACAAATGAAAATTAAATGAGCAACAGAAAACTTAAAAATAAAAATAAAATGAAAATAGTAAAAATATTCTAGGAATTTCTCGAGCTGTTGAGGGTGGTGTGGGATCATTTCAATTTCAGCTAGTTCCTTGTTCCAAGTTATATTTCTTCTCAAGGTCTATAGGCCCCTTCCAATGCTTCGTCAATGTCAACTACAGGGTTTTAATCTGTTGCACCTGTCATTTCAAGAGTAGTTCCCTCTTCTTTGTTTATTTTGTGTTCCTCTGTTTAAAAGTCTCTTCAGTGTCTAATTTCTGCCCTGATACAAGGTGGCAAAAGTTGTCACTTATTTAGGCTCATTTGTTCAGTCCTGCTGTGGGGAGGGAGGAACACTGCAAACAAATATTACTGACTTGTTTGGGGGAGTGTTTGCAGTGTATGGACCACACTGGGTTTGCCCCAGCTTATGGCGGTGTGTGCTTTCTGGGTCTACACTGCTCAGGCTCCGGGTTGCACTGCAGGGGAACTCTCCAAAGCGGGCCCTGCATTTAGTGCACTTTCCAGGTCTAAGCTGCTCAGGTTTGGGTTATAGGGTTTTCCACGAAGGCATAGACTCATTTGGGCCTAAGTTTTGTGCCCTTTCTAGGTCTGAGCAGCTCTTGGCGAGCATACTGTCCCAGGTGAGCTGTGCATCTTGATCACCTCCCTGACCCCAGCCATTTGGTTTACCAGATTTTTCAAGCCACAAGAACACCGTCTCAGGTGTGCACTGTGCCTCCTCTGGGGAGCTGATCCCAGGCCGTGACCCTCCTGGCAGATGTCAACCGTCCAGTAAACCAGGAAGACTTGGTTAGCAACTGGGAGCGTGCACACAATTTGGTGGAGGATGCCATATCTGGGGCTGAGATTCTCCCTTGCCTTCCAGCTCTGGCTGTCGCCTGCCTGCCTCTCTGTCTCTGACAGGAAGATGGGCCAGTCCACAGCCGGCTAGCTTTCCTTTGGTATTCACTCACTCCTTTGTTCTGTGAGCAGACCAGGCTGCACCTTAGTTTAGAGCTTTTTGCGGGAAAGTTCTCTCTCTCTCTCTCGGTTTTTTCTTTCTCTCTCTGGCTATCCCACAGTTTGGGTGGCTATCTCATGTTGTCTCCCTCAGATTGTTCTCAGGGCATTCAGACCTGGTCCTTACCCTATATGCAATCTGTGCCTCCCTGTCCAGCACTTGTTTGCTGGTGATGGATATGATTGTCTGGGCTACTTCTCTGCTGGAGTTGTGGTTAGGCACACATTCTGTGGGTTCCCCCCACCCCTCTTATGTTGTCCTCTGAGATTCCAAAAATCCCCACAGACCCCCTGGTGAGAGGGTTTCCTGCTGTTTGGAAATTTCTCCTACACGACTCCCTCCCCATACTGGTCTCCATCCCTAACTCTTTTGTCTCTCATTTTGTCTTTTGTATCTTGTCCTACCTCCTTTCAAAGAGAATGGGCTGCCTTTCTAGGTGTCTGGTGTCCTCTGCCAGCATTCAGAAATTGTTTAGTGGAAGTTGCTCCTCATTTAAATGATCTTTTGATGAATTTGTGTGGGAGAAAGTGGTCTCTCCATCCTATTCCTCTGCTATCTTTTTTGGTAACCTTAGCTTAAGATATTTTAAAATTTCTCTTGAGATTTCTTTGATCCATATGTTATTCAGAAGTTTGCTATTTAATGTTCAAGCATTTGGGGGATTTCCAAGATATCTTCAAGTTATTAATTTTTAATTTAGTTTCATTATCTGAGAGCAAAGATTGTATGTTTTTATTCTCTTAAATTCGTTAAGATGTCTTTTATGTCATAGAATGTGGTCTATCTTGTTGAAAGTCCCATGTGAGCAAAGAGAAAAATGTACTTTCTGCTGTTATTGAATGAAATTGCTTCAGTTCAGTTCAGTTCAGTCGCTCAGTCCTGTCCAACTCTTTTGCGACCCCATGAGTTGCAGCAGGTCAGGCCTCCGTGTCCATCACCAACTCCCGGAGTTCACTCAGACTCAGGTCCATCGAGTCAGTGATGCCATCCAGCCATCTCATCCTCTGAATACACTATTGTAAAGTAATAATAATAATAATAATTAAATGATAAATGGTTAAAAAAAAAAAAGATTGGTGACAATATATAATCTTGTCACACTCCTTTCCCAATTTTGAACTAGTCGGTTTTCCCATGTAAGGTTCTAACTGTTGCTTCTTGTTCTGTGTACAGATTTCTCAGTAGACAAGTAAGATGATATGTTATTCCCATCTCTTTAAGAATTTGCAATAGTTTGTTGTGATTTACAAGTCAAAGGCTTTAGCATAGTCAATAAAGCAGAAGTATATGTTTTTCTGGAATTCCCTTGCTTCCTCTATGATCTAACAGATATAGGCAATTTGACCTCTGGTTCCTTTGCCTTTTTAAAATCCAGCTCTTATATCTGGAAGTTCTTGACTCAAGTGTGCTAAAGTCTAACTTGAAAGATTTTAAGCATAACTTTACTTGCATGTAAAATGAGTACAATTGTCTGTTAGTTTGAACATTATTTAGCACTGCCCTTTTTTGAGATTGGGATGAAAACAGACATTTTCCAGTCCTGTGGCCACTGCTGCATTTTCCAAATTTGCTGACATATTGAGTACATACCTTAATAGCATCATCATTTAGGATTTTAAATAGCTCAGCTGAAATTTTTGTCATCTCCACTAGCTTTGTCATTAGCAATGTTTCCTAAGACCCACTTGACTTCACACTCTAGGTTATCTGACTCTAGGTGAATGACCACACCATTACAGTTATCCTGTTCATTAAGATTTTTTTTTTTTGTATAATTATTCTTTGTATTCTTGCCAACTTTGCTTAACCTCTTCTGCTTCTGTTAGGTCTTTACCTTTTTCTGTCCTTTATCATGCCCAACCTTGCATGAAATTTTTTTTGATATCTCCAATTTCTTGAAGAAATTTTTTTTGATTATCTCCAATTTTTCATGTTCTCTTGTTTTCCTCTGTTTCTTTGCATTGTTAATTTAAGAAGTCCTTATTTCTCCTTGCTATTCCCTGGAACTCTGCGTTCAGCTGAGTATAGCTTTCTCTTTCTCCCTTGCTTTTCCAGTCCTGTGGCCACTGTGAGATTTTTCTCTTCTTTCCTTAGCTATTTGTAAAACCTCATCAGACAACCACTCTACTTTCTTGCATTTTTCTTTGGGATGGTTTCGATCACTCCCTCAAGTACAATATTATGAACCTGTGTCTACAGTTCCTCAAGATGTGTATAAGAGACAGCTAAATTTCTGTTTGTCTGAGAAAGTATTTCTTCTCTCGCTTTTCAAGAATCATTTTGCAGGGTACCTAATTCCAGGTTGGTGTATTTTTCTCTCAACATGTTAAACAGTTCATTCTACTTTTTTCTTACTTTCATGTCTATTAAGGGGAAGACAAATGTAATTCTTTATCTTTGTTCTTCCACAACTAAGATGTTTTTACCCTCTGGTTTCTTTCAATTTTTTTCTTTATCTTTGATTTTCTGTAGTTTGAGAATGATATGCCTGCTTATATTTTTTTCTGACATTCATCCTTTTTGGTGTTTTCTAAACTTTCTGAACCTGGGATTTGGTAACTGACATCAATATTGGTAAATTTTCAGTCACTGATGCAAATATTACTTGTGTTTCTTTCATTCCCCCTTTTCTGTTATTCCCATTACACATAAGCTACACCTTTGTAGTTGTTACACAGTTCTTAGATATCCTGCACTTTTTTTTTCCCCTCCAAGTCCCTTGTTTTCTTTTCCTATTTACTTTTCCAGTTTGGTGGTTTTTATGAAGATATGCTCAAGGTCAGAGGTTCTTTTATCAGTTGCATACAGCTTATTAAGTCCATCAGAGAAATTCTTCATTTATGTTGCAGTGGTCTTGATCTCTAGAATTTACTTTGGTACTTTCTTAGGCTTTCCATTTTTTTGTTTCCATTGAACCCTGTTTACTTTACATGTTATATCCCTTAGTATATTAATTATACTTGTTTTAAANAGTTGCATACAGCTTATTAAGTCCATCAGAGAAATTCTTCATTTATGTTGCAGTGGTCTTGATCTCTAGAATTTACTTTGGTACTTTCTTAGGCTTTCCATTTTTTTGTTTCCATTGAACCCTGTTTACTTTACATGTTATATCCCTTAGTATATTAATTATACTTGTTTTAAAAACATTTACCTGATAATTCCAACTTCCCTGCCATGTGTGAATCTGCTTTTGATTCTTGTTTGGTGTCTTAAAACTATTTCTTTCCTTTGGGTATGCCTTGTAATTTTTTGCAGTGTTCCAGGTAAAAAGAACTTGTGCTAATAAAATAGATTTTTAATAGCATGCTGGTGAGGTATGAGGTGGGGAGAAATGTTCTCTAGTACTATGATAAGGTCTCAGTCTTTTAGTGAGCTTATGCTTCTAAACTCTATACATGTTTCTCAGTTCCCTTCCCCTCTTGCTACCCTCTTTAGATGGAACAGGATGGTTAGAGTAGACAGGAGTTTGGTATTTCCCTTTCTACAAGTCAGTTATGTGCTAATCAATCTTCATCAGGTAAGACTCTGTTTAAATATTTTCTCCTGATATCAGACTTTATTCAAAGAATGATCTGGCATATTTAAAAATATCTCCTCTTCTCTTCCTACTGCCTGAAGCTTGGGAGGATTATTATTTTTCATTGTGAGAAGCAAATCAAACCCCTTGTGGTAAAACTCACGAAAACATGGGCATACATTTATACTTGAGTATCCTTTGGGATTTTAACTTTTGGAATTGTCCACATTAAACAAACAACAATTCAAAAATAACAGTTTAGATTTTCTTAACTCCTTACTTCCCTGATGGCTCAGATGATAAAGAATTTGCCCGCAATGCAGGAGAGCTGGGCCTGATCCCTGAGTCAGGAAGATCTGGCAAAGAGAATGGCTACCCATTCCAATATTCTTGCCTGGAGAATTCCATGGACAGAGGAACCTGGAAGGCTACAGTCCACAGGTTCACCAAAAATCAGATATGATGGAGAAACAAACTCTTTTGTTTTTCTTTTTAACCTCATAATTGTTACTATGAAGTTTAAAAATTATGGCATTTAAATATGCCAGAGCAATCTCTTTATATATATATATAAATTTATTTATTTTAATTGGAGGTTAATTACTTTGCAATATTGTATTGGTTTTGCCATACATCAACATGAATCTGCCACAGGTATACACGTGTTCCCCATCCTGAACCTCCCTCCCTCCTCCTTCCCCGTACCATCCCTCTGGGTCATCCCAGTGCACCTCTCTTAATAACTTCTGATGGCAGGAGAAAATTTTAAACAGAGCCGAACCTATTGAAGTTTTATTAGAACCAATGGTGTTGGAGAAGACTCTTGAGAGTCCCTTGGACTGCAAGGAGATCCAACCAGTCCATTCTGAAGGAGATCAACCCTGGGATTTCTTTGGAAGGAATGATGCTAAAGCTGAAACTCCAGTACTTTGGCCACCTCATGCGAAGAGTTGACTCATTGGAAAAGACTCTGATGCTGGGAGGGATTGGGGGCAGGAGAAGAAGGGGACGACTGAGGATGAGATGGCTGGATGGCATCACTGACTCAATGGATGTGAGTCTGAGTCCGAGAGATGGTGATGAACAGGGAGGCCTGGCGTGCTGCGATTCATGGGGTCACAAAGAGTCAGACACGACTGAGTCACTGAACTGAACTGAACTGACTTGGAGAACAGGAAATACCTAACTCCATGTTTTCTGCTCTTGTAAGTTGTGATTCTCTGAATTTCCCTGTCAGTCACCCTAATTTTGAGTGCAGTATTTTACCTTGTGACCTCCTTCTCTTTAGGATCTAAGAAGGCATATTTATTTTTCTGTTTACTTAGTTGTTAGGATGTAGTGGTGACTTCCAAGATTCTAACATGTAGGGTTGGAAAAATTGGACTTTTATGTTTATTTTTGCTAATGAAGTTACACACTTTATAATAGCTAGTAATATTGAATAGCTAAAGAATAACTCTAATTTTCACAAAACCCAGTAAGATATATAATGCTAGCACCATTTTCAGAAGAGAATAATAAGCCTTAGTGATTGCTTGACTTGATGCATACAGAGGTTGCAAATAGAGGTCTTTATATTCAAAACCCTTTTTCAAAGTTGGCCTCCTGTAACACACCTTCAAACAACCCCAACCTAGCAACTCTCCTCTTAGTTCACTCTCTTTACTTTCTTCTCTCTTTTCTCTAAAAATTTTTGTTTTTGCTTCTTCCACTTGATTACTTCAAATCTCAGATTTCAGCAGTATGTTCCTAATGCCTTAGGCTTGTCATCATGTTCTGGATTAATATTTCAACAGATATATCTTTGGATGACCACACTCTCATGTTACTGATCAATTGCTGTTTGGGGCTGAGATGAGATATGCAGGCAATCTGGGCTTGGTATGATGATAGTATATTCATAAGGTTCTTTTTGTTTTGCAATGTTCAAATTGTGGTCCTTATTTTTCTATGGCAATCTATCTCTTATGACTTTTGCCAGTTTATGTTTTTCCCATTTCCTGCACTTCAGTTAAATCCTATTACTCTGAAAAGGAACAAGTAATATATTTTTTTATCTGCTATTGCTTAGTACATTTGTAATATTAAATCAAAGGAGAGATGCATTTGAAAACATTTTCTAGATGTTATCTGCTATCCTATTTTTGTGATTATAGTTTAGTTATTTGTTTGAGATATCAAACTCTGCCTCAAGTATAATTTTTCTTAATTTAAGTTACTTAGAATATTATATACCATTGTTTTTGTCAGTCTAAATCAAACTAAAGAATCTTCAACTTATGGATCTTACCTTGGAAGAATCTGAATGTTCGGCTGTAATAACAAAATTTTTCTAAGTGTACTTTCAGTGATATAAAGAGTGAAAGTCACTCAGTCATTTTTGACTCTTTGTGACCGCATGGACTATACAGTCTGTGGAATTCTTCATGCAAGAATACTGGAGTGGGTAGCTTTTCCCTTCTCTAGGGGATATTCCCAACCCAGGGATTGAACCCCGGTCTCAGGAATTGCAGACAGCTTCTTTACCAGCTGAGCCACAAGAGAAGCCCAAAATTACTGGAGTGGGTAGCCTTTCCCTTGTCCAGCAGTTCTTCCTGACCCAGGAATCGAATTGGGGCCTCCTGCCTTGCAGGTGGATTCTTTATCAACTGAAAGATCAGTGAAGCCCACAGTGATATAAAACTGTACTTCTAAAAATATAGCATCTAATTAAGTACCTCTAGTTGATATCACAAATGTAACAAACCTCGTGCAACAAATCTAATGAAAATGACTTTATTTTTAAGCAAACCTTATAACCTCTAACTGCACATACACTTCAATCCTTCAATCACATATTAATTACTAATTCATTATACAGTTGGTTTTGTGTGACTCAGACTGAAATCAACTTCTATGAATTAAAATTATTAAATTTAATTGAAAATCCAAGGAATGAGTGTCAGCTTTTCTGAATCCAAATTGCAGGGTCAGGTTTTAAGGAATTATTCTTAGTGAAGCAATACAGTCTTCAGGTCAGGGAAGACACAGGTGCAAACTCTTAAGGTGAAAGTAAGTATGTGGTTTTGGCATCCAGAAAATGTCTCAGCTAGAACCAAGATTGGCATAGTCATTGCCCCAATAAAATTCAGGATAATAATATAAAATGTAATAACTATTATGAGTGTTATTCATGAGTATTATGGTAGGGCTTTTAAAAATACTCCATGATGCTGAAGAAACAGAGCACTTAACATAATCCATAGGATTAGAGTAAAATTCCAAAAGAAGAATTCTGTTTTACTTTCTTTGGAAATATTTGACTTTTATTGTGTGCCTCCTCCACTGTCTCCTACTGGAATTACTGATATTGTGGGATAAAAAATGTAAATTTATGAATCTGGAGATACACATGAGTTAGGCCATGGGAAACATGTATGTTACTCAGGATAGGATGCACTAAGATAAAATTCAAACTCCCAAAACTCAGTTGGTTAACACAATAAAAGTTCATTTTTCACAGATATTTTAGCCCCATATAATTGATACATTCCTCTTACTTCTTGTACGTATGACATCTGGAACACAGGATTTCTAGGTAGCTACAGAGAGAAACAGAGGAAGAGAACTGTAAGATGTTTGTATAGTCAGGCTGAGAATTGGCTTGTCTTAGATTACTTCTGTTCATATGCCTATACAATATTGCTTCATATGATCCAGATCTAACTGCAAAGGAAGTTTGGAAATGTAGTCTCTATGCCCAAGAGAAACATGTGGCTTGAAGAACAACTAGTGTTGTTGTTCAGTCATTAAGTTGAGTCCAACACTTTTTGACTCCATGGACTGTAGCACACCAGGCTTCCCTGTCCCTCACTATACCCTGAAATTTGTCCAAGTTCATGTCCATTGAGTTGGTGATGCTATTAAATCAACTCATCTTCTGCTGCCCTCTTTTTTTACCTTTAATTTTTCTCAGCATCATGATCTTTTTCAGTGAGGCAACTGTTTCCATCTGGTGCCAAAGTATTGGAGCTTCAGCTTCAGCATCAGTCCTTCCAATGAGTTCATTGGTTCAGGGTTCATTTTCTTTAGGATTTACCTGTTTGATCTCCTTGCTGTCCAAGTGACTCTCAAGAGCCTTCACTAGCAACAAAATTTTAAGCATTAATTCTTCAGTGCTCAGCTACTTTTATGGTCCAAATCTCAAATCCATACACGACAACTGGGAAAACTGTAGCTTTGACTGAATTTATTGGCAAAGTTATGTCTCTGCTTTTTAATACATTGTCTAGGTTTGTCATAGTTTTCCTTCCAAGAAGCAAGCATCTTCTAATTTCAGAACTGAAGTCACCATATGCAGTGATTTTGAAGAGAAAATCTGTGACTGCTTCCAATTTTTCACCTTTCCTTTGCCATGAAGTGATGGGACCAGGTGCCATGATCTTAACTTTATGAATGTTGAGTTTTAAGCCAGCTTTTCACTCTGTTTTTTACCTTCATCAAGAGGATCTTTAGTTCCTTTTCCCTATCTTCCATTAAAGATGTATCATCTGCATATCTGAGGTTGTTGCTATGTCTCCCAGGCATCTTGATTCTATCTTGTAACTCATTCAGCCTGGCATTTCACATGATATACTCTGCATATAAGTTAAATAAAGTGCACTGGGATGACCAATAGGGATGGTAAGGGGAGGGAGGTGGGAGGGGGGGTTCAGGATAGGGAACACGTGTACACCCGTCGTGGATTCATGTTGATGTATGGCAAAACCAATACAATATTGTAAAGTAATTAACCTCCAATTAAAATAGATAAATTTATATTAAAAAAAGTAGGAATCTAGATCTTTATTTCAAAATATGTATGTATGTACCTATGTATGTATGAATAAATGTATGTATTTATTTACATTTTAAATACACTATTGTAAAGTAATAATAATAATAATAATTAAATGATAAATGGTTAAAAAAAAAAAGATTGGTGACAATATATAATCTTGTCACACTCCTTTCCCAATTTTGAACTAGTCGGTTTTCCCATGTAAGGTTCTAACTGTTGCTTCTTGTTCTGTGTACAGATTTCTCAGTAGACAAGTAAGATGATATGTTATTCCCATCTCTTTAAGAATTTGCAATAGTTTGTTGTGATTTACAAGTCAAAGGCTTTAGCATAGTCAATAAAGCAGAAGTATATGTTTTTCTGGAATTCCCTTGCTTCCTCTATGATCTAACAGATATAGGCAATTTGACCTCTGGTTCCTTTGCCTTTTTAAAATCCAGCTCTTATATCTGGAAGTTCTTGACTCAAGTGTGCTAAAGTCTAACTTGAAAGATTTTAAGCATAACTTTACTTGCATGTAAAATGAGTACAATTGTCTGTTAGTTTGAACATTATTTAGCACTGCCCTTTTTTGAGATTGGGATGAAAACAGACATTTTCCAGTCCTGTGGCCACTGCTGCATTTTCCAAATTTGCTGACATATTGAGTACATACCTTAATAGCATCATCATTTAGGATTTTAAATAGCTCAGCTGAAATTTTTGTCATCTCCACTAGCTTTGTCATTAGCAATGTTTCCTAAGACCCACTTGACTTCACACTCTAGGTTATCTGACTCTAGGTGAATGACCACACCATTACAGTTATCCTGTTCATTAAGATTTTTTTTTTTTGTATAATTATTCTTTGTATTCTTGCCAACTTTGCTTAACCTCTTCTGCTTCTGTTAGGTCTTTACCTTTTTCTGTCCTTTATCATGCCCAACCTTGCATGAAATTTTTTTTGATATCTCCAATTTCTTGAAGAAATTTTTTTTGATTATCTCCAATTTTTCATGTTCTCTTGTTTTCCTCTGTTTCTTTGCATTGTTAATTTAAGAAGTCCTTATTTCTCCTTGCTATTCCCTGGAACTCTGCGTTCAGCTGAGTATAGCTTTCTCTTTCTCCCTTGCTTTTCCAGTCCTGTGGCCACTGTGAGATTTTTCTCTTCTTTCCTTAGCTATTTGTAAAACCTCATCAGACAACCACTCTACTTTCTTGCATTTTTCTTTGGGATGGTTTCGATCACTCCCTCAAGTACAATATTATGAACCTGTGTCTACAGTTCCTCAGGCAATCTGTCTACCAGATCTAATCCCTTGAATCTATTTGTCACCTCCCCTGAATAATAACAAGGGATTTTATTTAGGTTATAATTGAGTGGCCTAGTGGCTTTCTTCACTTTCTTTAGTTTAAACCTGAATTTTTCAATAAGGAACTGATGATCTGAGACATAGTAACCTCCAGGTTTTATTTTTGCTGACTGTATAGAGCTTCTCCATCTTGGCTGCAAATAATATAATCATTCGGATTTAGGTATTAACCATTTGGTGATATCCATGTGTAAAGTCGTTTCTTGTGTTATTGGAAAATGATGCTTGCTAAAGCTCTGTTAGTCTTGCTTTGCTTCATTTTCTACTCCAAGGCCAAACTTGCCTGTTACTCTAGCTATTTCTTGATTCCTATGTTTGCATTCCAATTCGCTATGATGAATAGGACATCTTTTTTGGTATTATATCTAGAAGATCTTGTAGGTCTACATGGAATTGGTCAGCTTCAGCTTCTTTGTCATCAGTAGTTGGGGCATAGACTTGGATTACTCATGTTGAATGGTTTACCTTGGAAACAAAGTGAGGTCATTCTGAGGTCATTCTTGAGATTGCACCCAAGTACTATTCATTTTTTATGAGACTAACATGTTAAAGAATGAAAAGTGCAGTCTAAACATAAAGGTTTGTGTGTGTGTGTGTGTTCTTCCAAATAAAGAGCTCAATTTCTCTCTATATGAGTATCATGTTATCAAGGAATTTATGAAAAGCATTTATACATAACTGAAAATAATTAAAGTGGCTTTAAGGTATTTACATGAGACTTAATGGACAGCCTAGAAGGATCAAATTAGCAGAAGTACTAAAATGAAAATATATTTGAGACTAAGTTGGACTGTGAAGAAGGCTGAGCGCCAAAGAATTGATGCTTTTGAACTGTGGTGTTGGAGAAGACTCTTGAGAGTCCCTTGGACTGCAAGGAGATCCAACCAGTCCATTCTGAAGGAGATCAACCCTGGGATTTCTTTGGAAGGAATGATGCTGAAGCTGAAACTCCAATGCTTTGGCCACCTCATGCGAAGAGTTGACTTATTGGAAAAGACTCTGATGCTGGGAGGGATTGGGGGCAGGAGGAGAAGGGGACGACCGAGGATGAGATGGCTGAATGGCATCACTGACTCGATGGATGTGAATCTGAGTGAACTCTGGGAGTTGGTGATGGACAGGGAGGCCTGGCGTGCTGTGATTCATGGGGTCGCAAAGTGTCGGAAATGACTGAGCAACTGAACTGAACTGAAGCATTTAATAAAGCTATTTTCTAGAAATCAAAGCTTATGTAGAATGGGTATACAATGACATTTAAAGATAAATCATTTGTGAAACTAACTTACAATGCAGCAATGCTGCTACTCAGCCTATAGCCTCAGAAAATCATAATTGAAAAAGATGCATGTACCCCAAGGTTCATGTGGCACTACTTTCAATAGCTGGT
>SJYT01021571.1:190110-220887 GCA_006410635.1 Cephalophus harveyi
ATAGCTGGTACTTGGAAGCAACCTAGATATCCATCGACAGATGAATGGATAAAGAAGTTGTGTATGTATATACAATGGAATATTACTTAGCCATAAAAAGGAATTAATTCAAGTCAGTTTTAGAAGTGGATGGACATAGAGCTTAATTTTCAATTTAGTAAATTAGGATGTAGATCTTAAATATTAATAAGTCAGAAAACTTTATTAAAAATAAATGTATAAAGAAACCAAATCAGTGTCAATCAATATCAAACTACTATACCTTCTCATACTTCATCTTTAGCTTTATATATTTCTTTTTCAAAAGACATACGGTTTTCTATAGAAAGTAAGTTAAATTTTAATCAAGTTATTACAGTTTAGTGTAACAAAAATCAAGCTCAGAAAGAGAAAAGCAAATGTCTAATATTAACACGTACACATAAACTTTAGAAAAATGGTATGGATGAACTTATTTGAAGGGTAGGAAGAGATTCAGACATAAAGAATAGATTTTTGAACATAGTGGGGGAAGGAACGAGTAGGATGAATTGAGAGAATAGCATTGAAACATACTTATTACCATATACAAAACAGATAGCTACAAAGAAGTTGCTGTATAACACAGGGAGCTCAACCCTGTACTGTGACAACCTAAAGGAGTGGGATGGGGTGGAGGATAAGAGGTTGAAGGGATGTTAAAGAGAGAAGGTACATATATATTTTTTTATTGTTGTTCAGTTACTAAATCAAGTCCAACTCTTTGGGATCCCACGGGTTTCAGCATGCCATGCTTCTTTGTCCTTCACTGTCTCCCAGAGTTTGCTAAAATTCATGTCCTTTGAGTTGGTGATGCTGTCTAACAATCTTATACTTTACCACACCCTTCTGCTTTTTCCTTCCATCTTTCCCAGCATCAGGGTCTTTTTTTTTTTTTATTTTATTTTTTAAATATAAATTTATTTATTTTAATTGGAGGCTAATTACTTTACAATATTGTATCGGTTTTGCCTTTTCAAAGAGCTGGATGTTCACATCAGATGACCAAAGTATTGGAGCTTCAGCTTTGGCATCAGTCCTTCAAGTGTATATTCAGGACTGCTTTTCTTTACGATTGACTGATTTGATTTCAAGGACTCTCAAGAGTCTTCTCCAGTACCACAATCAATTCATCAGCACTCAGCCTTCTTTATACTCCAACTTTCATATCCATACTGATTCCTGGAAAAGCAATAAAATCTTTGACTATATAGACTTTTGTTGGCAAAGTTATGTCTTTGTTTTTTTAATAGTTTTGTCATTGCTTTCTTTCCAAGAAGAAACATTTTTTAATTTCATGGCTGCAGTCACTCTCCTCAGTGATTTTGGAGCTCAAGAAAATAAAATCTGTCACTGCTTTTACTTTTTTCTCCTTCTATTTGCCATGAAGAGATGGGACCGGATACCATGGTCTTGGCTTTTTGAATTTTAAGCCAACTTTTTCACTTTATTCTTTAACTCTCATCAAAATGCTTTTTAGTGCCTCCTCACTTTCTCCCATTAGAGTGGTATCATCTGCATATCCGAGGTTGTTGATATTTCTCCTGGCAGTCTAGCCCAGCATTTCATATGATGTACTCTGCACATAAGTTAAATAAGAAGGGTGACAATATATAGCCTTTTCATACTCTTTTCCCAATTTTGAACCAATTAGTTGTTCCGTGTAAGATTCTAACTGTTGTTTCTTGATACGCATACAGGTTTCTCAGGAGACAGGTAAGGTGGTCTGTTATTCCCATTTCTTTAAGAATTTTCCACTGTTTACTGTGACCTACACAGTCAAAGGCTTCAGTGTAGTCAATCAAGCTGGAGTAGACATTTTCCTGGAGTTCCCTTCCTCTCTCTATGATCCAATGAATGTTGGAAATTTGATCTCTGGTTTCTCTGCCTTTTGTAAACCCACCTCTATATCTGGAAGTTCTTGATTCATGTACTGCTGAAGCCTAGCTTGAAGGATTTTGAGCATAAACTTCAGTTTAGTTCAGTTCAGTTCAGTCGCTCAGTCATGTCCGACTCTTTGTGACCCCTGTCCATCAGCAACTCCCAGAATTCACTCAGACTCACATCCATTGAGTCAGTGATGCCATCCAGCCATCTCATCCTCTGTCGTCCCCTTCTCCTCCTGCCCCCAATCCTTCCCAGCATCAGAGTCTTTTCCAATGAGTCAACTCTTCTCAAGAGGTGGCCAAAGTACTGAAGTTTCAGCTTCAGCATCATTCCTTCCAAAGAAATCCCTGGGTTGATCTCCTTCAGAATGGACTGGTTGGATCTCCTTGCAGTCCAAGGTACTGTCAAGAGTCTTCTCCAACACCACAGTTCAAAAGTATAATCTTACTAGCATGCAAAAACTGCAACTGTCTAGTAGTTTCAACATTCTATGGACCTGCCCTTCTCTGGTATTGAAATGAAAACTGACATTTTCAAGTCCTGTGGGCACTGCAGTGTACTTCCTACTGATTCTTGTTGTAGTAGGCAGAAATCAACACAACACTTTAAAACAATTATCCTCAAATTAAAAATAAATTAAAAAAAATCAGTGTCAATCAGAGTCAAATTAATGTCTTCTCATTTTTCATTTTTATGTTTATACATTTCTTCTTTAAAGATACTAAGGTTTTCTATAGAGAGTAAGTTAATTTTTAATCAAATTTAATATAGTTTAATGTAATCAAAGACATAACTTTGCCAACAGAGGTCCATCGATTCAAGGTTATGGTTTTTCCAGGGGTCATGTATGGATGTGAGAGTTGAACTGTGAATAAAGCTGAGTGCCAAAGCATTGATGCTTTTGAACTGTGGTTTTAGACAAGACTCTTTTTTTTTTGATAAATTTATTTATTTTTTAAATTTAAATCTATTTATTTTAATTGGAGGCTAATTACTTTACAATACTGTATTGGTTTTGACATACATCAACATGAATCCACCACTGGTGTACAAGTGTTCCCCATCCTGAACCCCCCTTCCACCTCCCTCCCTGTACCATCCCTCTGGGTCATCCCAGTGCACCAGCCCCAAGCATCCTGCACACTGCATTGAACCTAGACTGGTGATTCGTTTCTTATATGATATTATACATGTTTCAATGCCATTCTCCCAAATCACCCCACCCTCTCCCTCTCACACAGAGTCCAAAGACTGCCCTATACGTCTGTGTCTCTTTTGCTGTCTCACATACAGAGTTACCGTTACCATCTTTCTAAATTCCATATATATGCGTTAGTATACTGTATTGGTGTTTTCCTTTCTGGCTTACTTCAGTCTTTATAATAGGCTCCAGTTTAATCTACCACATTAGAACTGATTCAAATGTATTCTTTTTAATGGCTGAGTAATACTCCATTGTGTATATGTACCACAGCTTTCTTGCCATTCATCTGCTGATTGGCATCTAGGTTGCTTCCATGTCCTGGCTATTATAAACAGTGCTGCGATGAACATTGGGGTACATGTGTCTCTTTCAATTCTGGTTTCCTCAGTGTGTATGCCCAGAAGTGAGATTGCTGGGTCATAAGGCAGTTCTATTTCCAATTTTTTAAGGAATCTCCACACTGTTCTCCATAGTGGCTGTACTAGTTTGTATTCCCACCTTGGTGTAAGAGGGTTCCCTTTTCTCCACACCTTCTCCAGCACTTATTGCTTGTAAACTTTTGGATCACAGCCATTCTGACTGGCGTGAAATGGTATCTCATTGTGGTTTTGATTTGCATTTCTCTGATAATGAGTGATGTTGAGCATCTTTTCATGTGTTTGTTAGCCATCTGTATGTCTTCTCTGGAGAAATGTTTGTTTAGTTCTTTGGCCCATTTTTTGATTGGGTCGTTTATTTTTCTGGAGTTGAGCTGCATAAGTTGCTTGTATATTTTTGAGATTAGTTACTTGTCAGATGTTTCATTTGCTATTATTTTCTCCCATTCTGAAGGCTCTCTTTTCACCTTGCTTATAGTTTCCTTCATTGTGCCGAAGCTTTTAATTTTAATTAGATCCCATTTGTTTATTTTTGCTTTTTTTCCCCCAATATTCTGGGAGATGGGTCATACAGGATCCTGCTGTGATTTATGTTAGACAGTGTTTTGTTTATATTCTCCTTAGAGAAAACTCTTGAAAGTCCCTTGAACTGCAAGCAGATCCAACCAGTCCATCTTAAAGGAGATCAGTCCTGGGTGTTCATTGGAAGGACTGATTCTGAAGCTGAAGCTTCAATACTTTGGCCACCTCATGCGAAGAGTTGACTCATTGGAAAAGACCCTTATGCTAGGAGGGATTGGGGACATAAGGAGAAGGGGATGACAGAGGATGAGATGGCTGGATGGCATCACTGACTCGATGGACGTGAGTCTGAGTGAACTCCGGGAGTTGGTGATGGACAGGGAGGCCTGGTGTGCTGTGATTCATGGGGTCGCAAAGAGTCAGACACGACTGAGTGACTGAAATGAACTGAATGTAATCAAAAGCAAGCCTTAAACATGTTTATACATGTTAGCATTTTCCTATAATATGAAATTTGTTGATGCAAATAATATATTTTAAGGTATATTTTGATCTTTATGTGTGAAAATTATACATGATCATGGTAATTTCTGTCAATAATATAATGAGGTGGCACTTACATTCTCCTTGAAGAATGAGATTGAATGCTTTTTTTTGGAACAGACTATGACAACACTTTCATTCAATTATACCATGAATTCTGCTTATGAATGTATCATATAGATTTCAAAATGCTAGTATATGCATATTTGGCTTCAGAGGCCATAAAAATTTCATAAAATTGACTTTAGTAACTATCTTAATATATTTTACTGCACATAAACTGTAGTATCATTAGATAGGAAGTTATGGGTAAACGCAAAAAGATCATTTTTTAGAAATAAGTCAATACAAATATATCTGTATTTTTGCATGGTTAAAATTTTATACTCATGATAAAAATTGTGGGGATGTCATAGTATTAGACTTTTAGTCTCCATTATCACAAAGGGCTGGAATTTGTGTGGGAGAAAGATGAAATATTGGAAAAAAATTCAACGTCACTGTAATAAATGATATTTTATTCAGTGAAAATGCAATACAAAACCCTATCAAACATGCTACTCGAAATATAAAAATGGTTAAGAACTGTATCTGCAAGTTTATATAGACAAATGAACATTTACTTCTTCTGCTGACCCAGGAAATAAGAAGTGTATGTCTTGAAATTCTATAATTTTAACAGGTTTTTGGGAATCAATATTAGTTTCTTAAAAATAAATCCCTGTGGTGGATTCATGTTGATGTATGGCAAAACCAATACAATATTGCAAAGTAATTAACTTCCAATTAAAACAAATAAATTTATATTAAAAATAAATAAATCAAATACTCATGAAAACTTTTACATTATGATAAATAGTTACTATTTTCCACGTTGGTACTTTTGTACATGCTTAGATGGAACTTGGACCTTTGCATAGAGTCTAGTATTTGAAATACAATCAATTCAGTCATTAAGTCATATCCGACTCTTTGCGACCCCGTGGACCACAGCACACCAGGCTTCCCTGTCCATCACCAACTCCTGGAGCTTGCTCAACCTCACGTCCATAGAGTCGGTGATTCTATCTGACCATCTCATCCTCTGTCATCCCTTTCTCCTCGCTCCTTCAGTCTTTCCCAGCATCAGGGTCTTTCCAAATGAGTCAGTTCTTCACATCATATGACCAAAGTAATTGAGCTTCAGCTTCAGCATCAATTCTTCTAATGAACAACCAGGACTGATTTCTTTAGGATTGGTTGGTTGCATCTCCTTGCAGTCCAAGGGACTCTCAAGAATCTTCTCCAACACCACAATTCAAATGCATCAATCCTTTGGCGCTCAGCTTTCTTTATAGTCCAATGCTCACATCCATACATGACTATGGGAAAAATCATAGCTTTGACTACATGGACCTTTGTTGATAAAGTAATGTCTTTTCTTTTTAATATGCTGTCTAGGTTGGTCATAGCTTTTTCCCCAAGGAGCAAATGTCTTTTAATTTCATGGCTACATTCACCACCTGCAGTGATTTTGGAGCCCAAGAAAATAAAGTCTGCCACTGCTTCCATTGCTTCCCCATCTATTTTCCATGAATTGATGGGACCAGATGCCATGATCTTAGTTTTCTGAATGTTGACTTTTAAGCCAAATTTGTCACTCTCCTCTTTCACTTTCATCAAGAGGCTCTTCAGTTCTTCTTTGCTTTCTGCCATAAGGGTGGTGCCATCTGCATTTCTGAAGTTACTGATATTTCTCACTGCAATCTTGATTCCAGTTTGTGTTTCATTCAGCTCAACATTTCTCATGATGTACTCTGCATAGAAGTTAAATAAGCAGGGTGACAATATATAGCCTTGACGTACTCCTTTCCTGATTTTGAACCAGTCTGTTGTTTCATGTCCAGTTATAACTGTTGCTTCTTGTCCTGCATACAGATTTCTCAAGAGGCAGGTAAGGTGGTCTGATATTCCCATCTCTTGAAGAATCTTCCACAGTTTATGGTGATCCACACAGTCAAAGGCTTTGGCATAGTCAGTAATACAGAAGAAGATTATTTTTCTGGAACTCTCTTGCTTTTTCAATGATCCAAGGGATATTGTCAATTTGATCCCTAGTTCCTCTGCCTTCTCTAAATCCAGCTTGAACATCTGGAGGTTCACCATTTATGTACTGTTGAAACCTGTCTTGGAGAATTTTAAGCAGTATTTTGATAGCATGTGAGATGAGTGCAATTGTGTGGCAGTTTGAAAATTCTTTGGCATAGCCTTTTGGGGACTGGAATGAAAACTGACCTTTTCAAGTCCTGTTGCTACTGTTGAGGTTTCCAAATTTGCTGGCATATTGAACACAGGACTTTCACAGCATCATCTTTTAGGATTTGAAATAGCTCAACTGGAATTCCATTGCCTCCACTAGCTTTGTCCATAGTGATGCTTCCTAAGGCCTCCTTGACTTTGCATTCCAGGATTTCTGGCTCTAGGTGAGTGATCATACCATTTTGACTATCTGGGTCATGGAGATCTTTTTGTATAGTTCTTCTACTGAAATACAATAGTCACATGGGTTATATTCAATGCTGCTATTTAATGTTAGGTCAGACGTTTACTAACCATAGTAAAGATGACTAGGTAAGAATTTGACTTTTCATGAGCTTTTCAAAATTCTGATCCCCTCTATTCCCATATCATACCTGTCAGGACTTTGCCTCCTTTAGGTCTCTTTTTGTATTCTGTTGGTAAATCTGTCAAAATCCAGTTTTTCTTATTCTTATGAATTTGCTCAAGACTTTTCTCCTAGCACTTAGTTCTGAGCTATATTAGACCAAAAACCACAGATATTTGAACTTTGAGTAAAAGGTAGCATTCTTAAAAAGTTCAGTAACCTTTTTTCAATGACAGCCTATCACACTGAGACACACAGTGCAAAATCTAAAGTAGTTAGACTCACAACCTATCCTTCCCTTTAGAAAGCACTTTTCCCTCCAGAAAGCACTTTTCCCTCCTAAATTTTTTTATGTCTATGGCTTGGTCCTTGAAATATGAGACTTGCATTGATGATGCATGATACTGGATGCTTGGGGCTGGTGCACTGGGATGACCCAGAGGGATGGTAGAGGGAGGGAGGTGGGAGGGAGATTCAGGATGGGGAACACGTGCATACCTGTGGTGGATTCATGTTGATGTATGGCAAAATCAATACAATATTGTGAAGTAATTAACTTCCAATTACAATAAATAAATTTATATTAAAAAAAATGAGACTTGAAGTGGGCAATGACCTTGTGTGCTCCTCCTCAACAGGAGCTTGTTTCTTTTTAAATCTTGCTACTAAAAAATGCTTGAATGCCTGTCCCCTAGAATTCACATTCAAAAAGGATTGTCTCTGCCTACAAGTGCCTTTGAGTTTTCAGCCTGCTTCAGATAGTGCATTTTCAAAGGTCAACTGGCTTCTACTTAGGCTTTGATGAAGGCTTTGAAAGAAGGTTCTCAGAAACAGCCTGTGTGCAATGACCCCAAACTCCTGTTAGCTACCAACTGAAACAATCTAATTTCTAATTTCTGAGCTGCTAATTTTCAGGAAACAATTAGTTATATAGCCTTTCAACATATTTGTCTTTTAAAAAAGAGGGAATAACAAAATGAAATGTTTTCAATACTTCTAAAAGTTGTGATATTCTCTTTCCAAAGTATACGAACCTCTTCAGCAAGTAGGTTTTGAGCTCATATATAGTATTATACAGTGAATAGGAAAAAGCTGAGTCCTTGAACAGGTTAGAATCTAAGCAAGAATAGAATACATTATTGATGAATACTCATGTTTTATAATCAGACAGTTTATCTGTATTGATTCTTTTCTCATATTTAAGAGACTTCTTAATATTTGATGGGTTCATGAATTCAAGTGAATAAGGCAGTCTATCCTGTGTTCTGATTTCTAGAAAAACAGGCACACACATGCACACTCACACACACAAATATACATTTACTTTTACAAATAGATGATTGTTTAAAAGCCTAGAAGCAGTAGAAGAGAAAAATAGGCCTTGAAAATCTAACTTCAAATACTGAAGATAAGTAACTATGCCACATCTGAGGTCAGGGGCGGTGACCAAGAATGCCAGGCTGTGACAGCACAGGAGGAGACAAGAGGAGCTACCCCTGCATGAGGCCAGGGGTGGCGGCCTGAAGGAGCAAGCCCACGTCCAACTAGCAGTGGCTGCATGGGCACAAGAGGGCCTAGAGGATCTATTCCATGTTAAAGGTTTGGAGGGGTGGCAGTGAGGAGATATCCCTCCTCCAAGGTAAGGAGCAGCAGCTGTGCTTTGCTGGGGCAGCTGTGAAGAGATACCCCATGTCCAAGATAAGAGAAATTCAAGTAAGACAGTAGGTGTTACAAGAGGGCATCAGAGGGCAGACACACTGAAACCATACTCAAAAAAAACTAGTCAATCTAATCACACTAGGACCACAGCCTTGCCTAACTCAATGAAACTAAGCCATGCCCTGTGGGGCCACCCAAGATGGGTGGGCATGGTGGAGAGGTCTGACACAATGTGGTCGACTGGAGAAAGGAATGGCAAACCACTTCAGTATTTTTGCCTTGAGAACCCCATGAACAGTATGAAAAGGCAAAATGATAGGATACAGAAAGAGGAACTCCCCAGGTCAGTAGGTGCCCAATATGCTACTGGAGATCTGTGGAGAAATAACTCCAGAAAGAATGGAGGGATGGAGCCAAAGCAAAAACAATACCCAGCTGTGGATGCAACTGGTAATAGAAGCAAGGCCCAATGCTGTAAAGAGCAATATTGCATAGGAACCCAGAATATCGGGTTCATGAATCAAGGAAAATTGGAAATGGTCAAACAGGAAATGGCAAGAGTGAACGTCAACATTCTTGGAATCAGTGAACTAAAATGTACTGGAATGGGTGAATTTCACTCAGATGACCATTATATCTACTACTGTGGGCAGGAATCCCTCAGAAGAAATGGAGTAGCCATCATGGTCAACAAAAGAGTCCGAAATGCAGTGCTTAGATGCAATCTCAAAAATGACAGAATGATCTCTGTTNGAACTAAAATGGACTGGAATGGGTGAATTTAACTCAGATGACCATTATATCTACTACTGTGGGCAGGAATCCCTCAGAAGAAATGGAGTAGCCATCATGGTCAACAAAAGAGTCCGAAATGCAGTGCTTAGATGCAATCTCAAAAATGACAGAATGATCTCTGTTCATTTCCAAGGCAAATCATTCAATATCACAGTAATCCAAGTCTATGCCCAAACCAGTAACTCTGAAGAAGCTGAAGTTGAATGGTTCTATGAAGATCAACAAGACCTTTTAGAACTAACACCCCAAAATGATGTCTTTTTCATTATAGGTGAGTGAAATGCAAAAGTAGGAAGTCAAGAAACACCTGGAGTAACAGGCAAGTTTGGCCTTGGGATGCAGAATGAAGCAGGACAAAGACTAATAGAGTTTTGCCAAGAAAATGCACTGGTCATAGCAAACACCCTCTTCCAACAACACAAGAGGAGACTCTACACATGGATATCACGAGATGGTCAACACCAAAATCAGATTCATTATGTACTTTGCAGCCAAAGATGGAGAAGCTCTATACAGTCAACAAAAACAAGACAAGGAGGTGACTGTGGCTCAGATCATGAACTCCTTATTGCCAAATTCAGACTTAAATTGAAGAAAGTAGGGAAAACCACTAGACCATTCAGGTATGAACTAAATCAAATACCTTATGATTATACAGTGGAAGTGATAAGTAGATTTAAGGGCCTAGATCTGATAGACAGAGTGCCTGATGAGCTATGCAAGGAGGTTCATGACATTGTACAGGAGATAGGGATCAAGACCATCCCCATGGAAAAGAAATGTAAAAAAACAAAATGGCTGTCTGAGGAGGCCTTACGAATAGCTGTGAAAAGAAGAGAAGTGAAAAGCAAAGGAGAAAAGGAAAGATACAAGCATCTGTATGCAGAGTTCAAAAGAAGAGCAAGAAGAGAAAAGAAAGCCTTCCTCAGCAATCAATGCAACGAAATAGAGGAAAACAACAGAATGAGAAAGATTAGAGATCTCTTCAAGAAAATTAGAGATACCAAAGGAATATTTCATGCAAAGATGGGCTCGATAAAGGACAGAAATGGTATGGACCTAACAGAAGCAGAAGATATTAAGAAGAGATGGCAAGAATACACAGAAGAACTGTACAAAAAAGAGCTTAATGACCCAGATAATCCCAATGGCATGATAATTCACCTAGAGCCAGAAATCCTGGAATATGAAGTCAAGTGGGCCTTAGGAAGCATCACTATGAACAAAGCTAGTGGAGATGACAGAATTCCATTGAGCTATTTCAAATCCTGAAAGATGATGCTGTGTAAGTCCTGCACTCAATATGCCAGCAAATTTGGAAATCTCAGCAGTGGCCACAGGACTGGAAAAGGTCAGTTTTCATTCCAATTCCAAAGAAAGGCAATGCCAAAGAATGNCTATATGGAGTTTTTGAAGGTTCATTTAATGTACTCAGGAGACAACTTAATCTTGTGAGTACAGCATCATAGAAAACCATAATGACACCCTCTCACAAATAATACTATGACATTTGACAGAAACAGTATACACAGAACAATATTACTTTGTCCTCACTCAGGATTTATTTCTTCTATTAAGAAGTTGTCTGCAACTTGTGTAAGATAAGATGTCAAAAGCTAGAGAAGACAAGGGTGATCTATCTATCTACATATAATATGATGCAATTTTCTCAGATAATCCTTTATTTTAAATTGCCAAGTGATTGAATTTTTATAATCCACCGATATCTCTATTGCTTATTTTCCTTCTGCTTTAAGTATTAATATCTCATATTTTATCTTTGGGCTTCCCTGGTGGCTCAGTGGTAAAGAATCTGCCTGCCAATGCAGGAGACGTGGGTTTGATCCCTGGGTTTGGAAGATTCCCTAGAGAAGGAAGCAGCAATCTACTCCAGTATTCTTGCCTGGGAAATCCTATGGATATAGGAACATAGCGGGGTACAGTCCATGGGATCACAAAAGAGTGGGGTCTAACCCACTAAATAGCAATTAGTTACTAAACAACAACAATGGCAATTTTATCTTTACTAACTTAGAGCTAAGCAGTAGTAAACCTTTTGAAAGGCAGAATCAATATATTGGAGAACAAAGAAGGAATCACTCACTTCCATGTGTTTTATATAAACATCTTAAAAATCTTAGTTGACATTTCAGGAACTTGTTATGTATGTAGGCAAAAAAGGTGAGGGGCAAATACATCAGAGTTATTGAAGGGTAATGTCTCTAATAGGACTTCCCTGGTGGCTCAGACGGTAAAGCGCCTTGCTTACAATGCTGGAGACCTGGGTTCGAGCCCTGGGTCAGGAAGATCCTCTGGAGAAGGAAATGGCACCCCACTCCAGTACTCTTGCCTGGAAAATCCCATGGACAGACGAGCATGGTGGGCTACAGTCCACTGGGTCACAAAGAGTTGGATACGACTGAGCGACTTGGATAGCATATGGCTTTCCAATTGTACAATCATGAATGAGTTCACTGTTTTTTATAATAGTGATACTAGTCTTGGTTAAGGCTACCCACTCCGGTATTCTTGGGCTTCCCTGGTGGCTCAGATGATAAAGAATCCTCCTGCGATGCAAGAGACCTGGGTTCAATCCCTGGGTTTGGAAGATCCCCTGGAGAAGGGAACCATTACCCAGTTCAGTATTCTGACCTGGAAATTTCCGTGGACAGAAGAGCCATGTACTGCAGGCTGCAGTACATGGGGTCACAAAGAGTTAGACATGACTGAGTGACTTTCACTTTTCAAGCACTGAATCAATATTTAATAATTAAGGATCAAACTTTGTATAGGTTTCATAATATGTTTAATGGATCAAAAGAAATCATATCTAAAGGATTAAAACTAAGTATGGTAACAGTGTCTCAACTAGGAAAGAATATCAATAAAGAGAAATTGTAAAAAAAAATTGGATTTGAAAATTGCAATCACTGAAATAGAAAATTCACTAGAGCAGCTCAGCAGCTTATGTGAAATGTCAAACGGAAGCGTCAGAAAACCTGAAGATAGTTCAGTTGAAATTGCCTAATTTGAGGAACAGAAAGAAAGAAGAATGAAGAAAAATAAACACCTTCAGACAACCACGGTACTCCATCAAGCATATCAAAATAACAGATGTTCCAGAAGAAGAGGAGAGAGAAAAAATGTCAAGAAAAAAAGTGATTCGTGATATATAAGGAATTTCCAATAAGATTAAATGCTGACTTCTGATCAGAAACCATTGGGGATATAAACAATAGGATGGTATATTCAAAATGCTGAAAGAAAAAAAAAAATCAACCGAGATGTCTGTATCCAGCAAAATAATATTTTAAAAATGAAGGAGAATTAAAGATATTTTGAGATAAATGGAAACTGAGAGAACTCATTGATAACAAACTTGAAAAATTTTGAAAAGGTAGTGAAAGGTGAAAAAAAGGTAGTAGTACTTCAGGATGAAATGAAAGGATCCTAGATAGGAACAGGATTTCACACAAATAAATACTGATCAATAAAAAAAGAGAAAATTCAACTTAATAAACTCAGGAATGAATCACTGCCAACCTTAGAGAAATAAAAATGATTATAAGAGAATACAGTAAGCAACTTAGTGCCCAAATTCTATATAACCTGGAAAAAATGGACAAATTTCCATGACTACTAAAACTAACTCAAGAAGAAACGAAAAATCTAAATAGATACATAACAAGTAAAATGACTTAGTGATTTAAAACCTTATTATGAAGAAAAGCGTAAGTCCTGATGGCATCAATGAAGTCTATAAAACATTTTGAAAAGAATTAATACTGAATCCACCCTCTCTTTAATAAAAAAGAAGAGAACTGAATGCTTCCCAACTAATTCTGTGAGACCAGATTTACTCTATACACTGGAACTAGACAAAAATTATGAGGAAAGAAAACTATGTCTCTTTTGAATGTAAAAGATTTGATAAAGAGCATCTATGAAAAACATATAAGCACCCCTCATACCTAATAGTTGAAAGATTGGATGCTTTCCACCTACAAGATCAGAAGACATGGACGTCTAAACATTGTATTGAAAGCTTTACCCAGGGCAATTGGGGTGGTGGAGTAGGGGAGAGAGAGAGAAAAAGGGCATCAAATTAGAAAGGAAGAAGTAAAACTATTCCTATTTATAGATGACATAATTTTATATATAGAAAACTGTAAAGAATCCACTAAAAAGCTACTAGAACTAATATGGGAGTGTAGCATTGTTGCAAGATGCACAGCTGAAATAATAAATAAGTTGTATTTCTATATACTTAATCTGAAAATGAAACAATGAAAACAATTCTGCTTAGCATCAAAAAGGATAAGTATTGAGGAGTAAATTTAACAAAAGTTTGCAAGTCTTCAACGCTGAAAACTACAGAATATTGTTGAAAAAAAGTAAAGAAAACCTAAATAAACAGGACATTCCAAGTTTATGGATTGAGCAACTTAATATTATCTTAGATGAACACACCCCAAATTAATCTACAGGTTTAATGTATACCCTGTCAAAATCTCATCTGAATTTTTTGCAGAAATTGAGAAACAATCTTCAAATTCATATGGATATGCAAGGGGCTCCCCTGGTGGCTCAGAGGTTAAAGCGTCTGCCTGCAATGTGGGAGACCCACGTTCGATCCCTGAATCGGGAAGATCCCCTGGAGAAGGAAATGGCAGCCCACTCCAGTATTCTTGCCTGGAGAATCCCATGGATGGAGGAACCTGGTAGGCTATAGTCTACGGGTTTGCAGAGAGCAAGACACGACTGAGAGACTTCACTTTTCACTCACAGATGGCCAAAAGATATTTAAAAAGAAGAAAAGATTTGATTACTTACATTTACTGATTTTGAAGCTTACTTCCAGCATATTGCTGGCATAAATGAATAGTTAAATAGAATAGAATTGGGAGTACAGAAATAATTTACATTTGTGGTGCACTGATTTTTGACAAGGGTTCTAAAATGCTTCAATTGGGAAAGAGTAATTTTTTCAAAGTCTTCCCAGGTGGCGCTAGTGATAAAGAACCTGCCTGCCGATGCAAGAGACGTTAAGAGACTCAGGTTCCAGACATAAGAGATGCTGGTTCGATCCCTGGGTTAGGAAGATCCCCTAGAGAAGGGCATGGCAACCCACTCCAGTATTCTTGCCTGGAGAATCCCATGGGCAGAGGAGCCTGCCGGCTTTTGGTCCATGGGGGACACGAAGAGTCAGACACAACTGAGCTATTAACACTTTCATTTTCAATCTTTTCAACAAATGGTGCTGGTGCAACTAGATGTCAATATGCAAGTGAATAAAACTTACATCATACAAAAAAGAGACCTAAATGTAAGAGCTAAATCCATGAAACTCTTAGAAAAAGCAGAGGAGTAATTTTTTTTGACTTTGAGTTACAGCATTTCCCTAGATACAACACCAAAAGTACAGGTAAGGAAAGGAAGATTACCTAACAGGAAATTAATTTAGCACTTTATAACTTGTTAAATAGGTAAACTGGACAAATTATTCCATTTAAAATAAGCAAAAAATCTAGTAGATATTTTTTCAAAAAACGAATACAAATCACAAATAAGCACATGAAAAGATGCTTGATCTTTAGTCATTAGGGCAATACAAATTATAATGAATACTATCATGTAAGAACGAAGCACCAGCCTATGTTCGATACAGGATACAGGATGCTTGGGGATGGTGCACGGGGATGATCCAGAGAGAGGATATGGGGTGGGAGGTGGGAGGGGGATTCAGGATTGGGAGCTCGTATACACCCATGGTGGATNATGGCCTTGAAACATGTATACTATCATGTAAGAACGAAGCACCAGCCTATGTTCGATACAGGATACAGGATGCTTGGGGATGGTGCACGGGGATGATCCAGAGAGAGGATATGGGGTGGGAGGTGGGAGGGGGATTCAGGATTGGGAGCTCGTATACACCCATGGTGGATTCATGTCAATGTATAGCAGAACAAATACGGTATTGTAAAGTAAAATAAAGTAAACATAAAATTAAAAAAAATAAATAAAAGACGCTTACTCCTTGGAAGACAAGTTATGACCAACCTAGATAGCATATTCAGAAGCAGAGACATTACTTTGCCGACCAAGGTCTGTCTTGTCAAGGCTATGGTTTTTCCAGTGGTCATGTATGGATGTGAGTGTTGGACTGTGAAGAAAGCTGAGCACCAAAGAATTGATGCTTTTGAACTGTGGTGTTGGAGAAGACTGTTGAGAGTCCCTTGGGCTGCAAGGAGATCCAACCAGTCCATTCTAAAGGAGATCAGTCTGGGGATTTCTTTGGAGAGAATGATGCTGTAGCTGAAACTCCAGTACTTTGGCCACCTCACGCGAAGAGTTGACTCATTGGAAAAGCCTCTGATGCTGGGAGGGATTGAGGGCAGGAGGATAAGGGGACAACAGAGGATGAGATGGCTGGATGGCATCACTGACTCAATGGACGTGATTCTGAGTGATCTCCGGAGTTGGTGATGGACAGGGAGGCCTGACACACTGCATTTCATGGGGTCACAAAGATTCGGACACGACTGAGTGACTGAACTGAATCATTCTATTTGTTAACATCAGATATCAGACCCAATATCTGATAAAGCAACTGAAGAAACAAGTGATTTAGGTTTTTTCAAAAATTCACTTCTTCTAAGTCATCCACATTTCTCAGATACAGAAGAACTTGATATAAAGTGAAATATAGTATCTGTGTGCACAATTAAAGGGAGGATAACAGGGAGGCCTGGTGTGCTGTGATTCATGGAGTCACAAAAAGCTGGGCACGACTGAGTGACTGAGCTAAACTGAAGTTGCCCTAAAGAGGGAAATGGGAAGAAAAAAAATAAAGAGAAAGACAAAGTTAATCCTGTCCTTACCATTTTATTTTTTTCTCAGAAAAATTTTCATATCAGCCTCTTTATCTTTAAACAATTGAGATTGAAATGTATCAACTTTAAGTAATCATGTCTTGAATTCTAATTTATCTACATGAGGTCATTTTAAATGTAGCAAATAGAACTGAGCACGAAAGATTAATAAAAGTGAAATGGCAGTCATTCCTTTAATGTACTGCACACAATTTGCACCAAATTTACCACACCCCTATGAGGAGAATTTTATCTATGAAGTAACTGAAAAGATTAATCCACTTAGAAATAATGAGCAGGAGGTTAGTGTCTTTTCATTGCACACTTAAAAAATTTTGTTTAAACCAGTTTGAAATCTAGATTTAAAAAGTCCAATAGTCAGCTCATACTTTAAAGTGAAGATCTGCTGGTCTGTCCCCACAGTTCACCTGTTACATAAGTACACACGTCTCCCTTGGTGCTTCTTCTGTATGATTACCTATACTTTTTTTTTCCCCTTTAATATTGAACTTTTCTTTTACAGAACACAGCTTATCTGATGATATCTTTCTTCTTTGATATCACATTAAATTGTCAGTTCTCACCTATCTAATCTTTTTGACTGGTTTATATCCATATTTTTGCACATTACATATCAGTGTGTACCATTGCATATTAATAGGCAAGCTGTTTGAGGATAACCATAACTTAGAAAATGGTAAATTTTATACTTATTTCTGGTTTTAAAAGTTCCAGAGCCAAGGTTGCATGGGTACAAAACAAAAATAGATACCAGAATATAATTGCATTCTGTTCTGAAGGGAATTTTTACATTTCTTAAAAATTGAAATGGATATATCATAGATAATCCTGGTTATTTCAAGGCAACTCACAAGCATCCCCTGATATAAAGTAGCATACTAAAGGCCTGCTGAAACTCATCGTTCTTACAGTGAATAATTACATTCAATTTCCCCAACTGAAATATATTTGAACTCCCTTCTCCTACTGCTCAGGAAGTGAGGAGGCTCATTTTTCTCCTCTCTACCTCCTACTGCCTGGAGAAAGAAATTCAGAAATACTGACTACAGAATAAGAAGAAAAAGTGAGGACCTGAGAATCACTGGGAGTAGGGGAAGAACTTTTTTTTTGGTACAGATTTCCTGCCACTCATTCCGTTTGTAACATCCTTTTTAATAATCAATTGATTTGATGTAAAAAAGGTATCCAACAATAGTAATACACAATTCCACTGAACCAGAAGGTAAAGCATGGCATGCATGTGTCTAACTCTTCGTGACCCTGTGGACTGTAGATCGCCAGGCTCCTCTTGTCCATGGAATTTTCCAGGCAAGAATACTGGAGTGCACTGCCATTTCCTTTTCCAGGGGATCTTCCTGACCCAGGGATCAAACCTGTGTCTCTTATGTCTTCTGCAGTGGCAGGTAAGTTCTTTACCAGCTGAGTCACCAGGGAAGCCCAATCATAGACAGATGCTAGAATATAATGAAGGACAAATTACTTTTCAGGTACGTAGAAGTTCTCCCTATTGAAAATAGGTCTACATAGCAAGTTTATTGGCAGGTAAGTGATCATTTAATAGGGTACTGATGCAAGCTATTGGAATAGTCAAGATTTCTTCCTAAGAGTTGAATTAGCTTCTAAAGTATGTGTCATTCAAATGTAAATGAGAGGAAGGGAATTCTAGACTCCATAGAAATCCTTTTCATGTGTAATATGAATTATTTAGACAGAAGGTTTTTATCACACGAATTGGGTCTGGACCACAAATGTCCTTGTGGCTCAGCTGGTAAAGAATCCACCTACAATGCAGGAGACCTGGGTTCGATCCCTGGGTTGGGAAGATCCTCTGGAGAAGGGAAGGGCTACACCCTCAAGTATTCTGGTCTGGAAAATTCCATGGATTGTGTAGTCCATGGGTCACAAAGAGTTGAACACGACTGAGCGACTTTCATTTTCACAAATGTCCAATGAGGAGAACTATTTTGAATTCCCACATTGAGTGTATGGGATAGGGAAGAAGTGGAGGAAAATACTTTTAATAAGGAAAGTAAAAATTGGATCTGAGGATGAGTTTAGCTTTCTTTAACCCTAGAGAAAAAAAAAAAAAATCGGGAAAGCAAGGTTGGTTAGGATTGTTTTACAATGAGACTCCTCAGTGGGGTAATATTTGTGGAGTGCTAAATGCGTATCAGATGGACAGAGATAGGAGAAGACAGTTTTGGACAGGCCTAGAGAAGATGATCATCAGTAAATCTAGAACAGGACCTGGCTTCCCCTCTAGATTTTTGGAGCTCAAGTATTTGAGATACTTTGATGAAATTGTGGAGGAGCAGATGCTTAGATAAAAAGTGATTTTAAATAACTGACTAAATGAATATAACAAATATTATATTCAAATGTAATTAAACTAAAAGTATACATTACTATAAATTTACATTATTTTAAAATTAGACATTATTATTATACATTAAGTAATTTTATAAGGCATTAGCTACTTCCAAGAATGGGAGTGTAAAAATGTATTCCAGCCTCTCATTATATCATCTTTCAAATTTGTAGAAATTTGTAATTGCAATTTGCAGAAAAATTTAGAGATTTAAATCCTAATTAGAGCGGATATTTTTCAATAGAACTGAAAAAATGTTATATACTGTATTCAAGGAAAGATCAGACTCCCATGCTGAAATTTACTTAGTAGGGCTGATCATGAGTGCTGGGTGAAATATCAGTTGAATCTTCTTCATGGGAAGTTAGGAAAAGAAAGGGGTATTGTTAGTAAGACTAATATCAGAGCTTGGGAAAAAAAATGGAGGTAATAAGATTAAAAATAAGAAAATATTAATATTGGCAGTAAATAAAATACCATCAGACTTAATCTCTTTCTCTCTATTTAACACAATAAGTCAAAGGATATATATTAGTAAGGAGAGAAATCCACGACATGAGCTCTGCATCCCTTGATCTCTATCCAGTGTTTAATTTATTGTTCCAAACTAAGTTTGGAAGAGTGACCTTCTTGGGAACTTCTCATCAGTTCTAGTACCACAGTTTTCTGAGACTAGAAACTAGACTAAGACTGTGATAGAACAGAAAATTATTTCCAACAATTTCAGAAAGACTCCAGCAAACAAACAAAGAGTGATTTCTACAACTATGAACTATTCTCTGGTCATTTTAATTTGGAAGGGGCTTAAGTCTCTAAATTCATAATAACAAATACAAGCACAGAACTTGTATGAAAATATAAAAGTTAGCTTTTAGGAATTTAAAATGAAAAACTAACCAGTTTGTCAATCATTAGATATCACCAGAGGAGGTAACCTTAACTTGCTCAGAAATTACTCAGAAGGTGACATTGCTTGATAAAATTCATCAAAGTCTGGATAATGCATCTAATTTGCATAGTTCATTTTATGCCTTACAGTTGTTTGGATTAGAAAACATGAAATCATGCTAAGACAATTTTTCAAGAATTGTATAGAAAGCTATGACTGTATGTATTACTTTTCATGATAGATCAAAGTTTCAGACTTATGCAAGGTATATTTAAGTCTAATTAGCTCACAATTTCACTTTGTTTTCTAAGTAGACTGTTGGTCTTAATATTCTCAGTGCTGTTTGATAAGCATGCAGTCAGTTTGCTAGATGTATATTAGCTGATTCAAAAGCCTGTCTTCTGAGTTCTGATTTTCTTTTTCTTCTTCTTAATAATAACTGAAATAGCATTTTTGTCAAAACCATGATAAACCCAAGACAAAATAAAACAAATAGAATAATTAAAAAAAACTGGTGGATATTTACTCTTGAAAGAAGGAAACAACAATAACTGATACCCACATTACATAAGTGTCCCTTAGAATACTTCCCAGTTCCTGTGGTTGCATTTTGGACAGAACTAGTAAAGAATCCTCATTTTTGATGAGAGAAGTGAAGGTGAAAATCTCTCAGTTGTGTCTGACTCTTTGTGACCCATGGGATCCTCTGTCCATGGAATTCACCAGGCAAGAATACTGAAGTGGGTTACCATGCCCTCCTGCAGGGGATCTTCCCAACCCAGGTATGGAACTCAGGTCTCTTACACTGCAAGCGGATTCTTTACCATCTGAGCCACCATGGAAGCCCTTGATTGAGGTGTCAATGGGTAGAGTTCAGAGCTGTATGATCCAACTAACAATAAATGGGAAAATCCCAGAAAGGAGGGAGTCAAAAATAAGGATTGAACTTAAAATTCTGTATGATAATAATAACACAAAGGAGGAGGTGGAAACCGGCATATATTTAAGTACATTTTTGTAGTTAACTTTTATTGAAATTAAGTATGTAGAATGTTTTATGTTGCAATGTTAATTTTAATCCCCCAGATAGTTGTTAAATAATTGAAACATATAATAAAAAAGGAATTAAAATAGTACAATAGAAAAAATCTATTGAAAATAAAAAGAGGCTGTAATGGAGATTAAAAAATTAGTAAGACACTCAGAAAACAGATAGAAAATCGTGGATATAAGCCCTTTGTATTCAGTAATTATATTGAACACAAATTAATTGAGCACTCCAATCAAAAGGCAAAAACTGTTCTGCTACAATGTTTAAAACATTTTGATCCAACCTATAGTTATTGTAAAAGACACATATTTAGGACTCAGAGATACAAGTAAGATTGAAGAACGGGAAAGATTAATACTGATCCTTTACAAAGTTTTCAAAAAAGGGATAAAGACGACTTCCCAAGATATGCAATGTGCATTTTAATACTCTGATATCATAATCAGAAAAGAAGATAATAGATTTTAAAATGATTAACAATATTTAATATAAATGTGAAGTTCAGCAATATGGAAACAGATTGAAGATTATGATTGAATGGGATTTACCTCAAGAATGTAAAATGTGATTAATATATGAAAATCAATGCAATGTGTGAAAGATACAAACCATATGACTATCTTGATATTTGCTGAAAAACACTTAACAAAATTCAGCATATATTCATGACAAAATTAATGTCAAGAAATTAGATGTAAAAGGAATGTAGATATGAGATCAACATATATCACAAACTCACAGCTCACATCATACTCAAAATGAAAAGCTAAAAGCTTTATCTATAATACAGAAACAAAATAAGAATGCCCACTTGCACTACTATATAACCTAGTACTAAAAGATTAGACAAGAAATGAAGGTTGGGCAAGAAAAGAAAGGTGTCCAAATTGGAAAGAGATAAATAAAAAGTCTCCCTGTTCACAGTTAACATGACAGTATATGTAAAAAACCTTAAGATGCCATCAACATGTTTTTTAGAACAAGGTAACAAATTCTGCAAAGTTTCAGGTTAAAAAAAAAAATGAATGTGTTTTTGTACAGTAACAGTGAATCATGAAACAAAAGAAAAAAAGTCTCAAAATATCATCAAAACAATAAATTAATCAAGAAATAAAATTAATCAAACTGGAAAATTGCACACTGGAAACTCCAAAACATTCATGAAGGAAATACAACAGTACACAAATAAATGTGAATATACCCTGGATTTAGGGACTCTAGGTGGCTTCAGTGGTAAAGAATCTAGCTATCAGTGCAGGAGACACAAGATCCCCTAGTTCTATCTCTAGGTTGGAAAGATCCCCTGCAGTGGTGGTGGTGACATAGTTGCTAAGTCATGTCTGACTCTTGTTATCCCATGGACTGTAGCCTTCCAGGCTCCTCTGTCCATGGGATTTTCCAAGCAAGCAAACCAGAGTGGGCTGTCATTTCCTTCTCTAGGAAATCGTCCCGGCCCAAGGATTGAAACTGTAGTCAGGGCCTAGGAAATAGCAACCTGCTCCAGTATTCTTTCCTGCAAAATTCTGTGGACAGAAGAGCCTAGCGACCTACAGTTGTTAGGGTCCCAAGGAGTCAGAAATGACTGCAAATGAGCACATACACCTTGCACTTATGGACTAGGAGAATTAATATGTCAACTGTTTATACTATCCAAAGTGACCTACAGTTTCAAAGAAAACCCTTTCAAAATGCCAACGCATTTTACACAGAAACAGAAAAAAGTTCTTAAATTTGTGTGGAACCACTAAAGACCCCAACTAGTTAATACAATCTTAAGAAAGAAAAACAAAGCTAGAGGTATAATGCTTCTTAACTTCAAATTATATTACCAAATTATGTTAGAAGCTTCCGTAATCCAATAGCTAAATAAATAAATAACCTGATTAAAAAATAGGCAAAATGCATCATGCAAAATGCTGGGCTGGATGAATCACAAGCTGATATCAAGATTGCCAGGAGAAATATCAACGACCTCAAATAGGCAGTTGATATCACTCTAATGTCAGAAAGAGAAGAGGAACTTAAGAGCCTGATGAGGCTGAAAGAGGAGAGTGGAAAATACTGGCTTAAAACTCAACATTCAAAACTAAGATTATGGCATCTGGTCCCATCAATTCATGGCAAACTATTGTAGTTGGTCAGTCACTAAGTCATGTCTGCCTCTTTGCTACCCCATGGAATGCAGCATTTCAGGCTTCCCTGTCCTTCATCATCTCCTAGAGTTTGTTCAAACTCATGTCCATTGAGTCAGTGATGCCATCTAATCGTCTTATCCACTGTCCACCCCCTTCTCCTCTTGCACTCAATCTTTCCTAGCACCAGGTCTTTCCCAATGAGTTGGCTCTGCATCAAGTGGCCAAAGTATTGGAGTACTGAAGCACAGGTTCTTCCAATGAATATTCAGAGTTGGTTTCCCTTAGGATTGACTGGTTTGATCCCTTTGCTGTCCAAGAGATTCTCAAGAGTCTTCTCCAGCAATACAGTTTGAAAGCATTAATTCTCCAGCTCTCAGCTTTCTTTATGGTCCACATTTCACATCCATACTTAACTACTGGAAAAACTATACCTTTGACTATGCTGCTGCTGCTGCTAAGTCGCTTCAGTCGTGTCCGACTCTGTGCGACCCCACAGATGGCAGCCCATTGGGCTCCGCCATCCCTGGGATTCTCCAGGCAAGAACACTGGAGTGGGTAGCCATTTCCCTCTCCAATGCATGAAAGTGAAAAGTCAAAGTGAAGTCGCTCAGTCGTGTCTGACTCGGCGACCCCATGGACTGCAGCCTACCAGGCTCCTCCGTCCATGGGATTTTCCAGGCAAGAGTACTGGAGTGGGGTGCCATTGCCTTCTCCGACCTTTGACTACAGAAGAGGAAAATATGGAAACAGTGACAGATTTTATTTTCTTGGTCTCCAAAATCATTGCAGATGGTGAATGCAACAATGAAATTAAAATATGCTTGCTCCTTGGAAGGAAAGCCATGACAATCATAGATAGCATATTAAAAAGCAGAGGCATCACTTTGCCAACAAAGATCTGTATGGTCAAAGCTATGATTTTTCCAGTAATCAGGTACATATGAGAAATGGACCATAAAGAAGGCTGATAAAATTATAAACTATTTTATAATAACTTTAATCAGAGAAGTTTATGTATGTTCACAGAAAGAAGAAAATACCATTGATAAAAGTTGAAGAAGACCTAAGTGATAAGATATTCTGTTTAAGTTAACTGAAAATATTAAAATTGTTAATATAACAATGCTACTGAAATTCATACAGATTTAATATTTTGCACAGATTGACAAGCTAATAGATAAAATGTAAATGCAGAATAGCCACAGCAGTCTTGAAAAAGAAGAACATAGTTTGCAGATTTGCAATTTTCAAACTTATTACAAAGCTGTAGTAATGAAGACAATGTGATACTAGAATAAGAAAAAAGCATACAGAAGAATGGAATAAAAACGAGTATGGAAATAAGATCTTACATTTGTGGTGAATTGATTTTTGATTAAGTACCCAAAGGCAATGCAGTGGAGAAAGTCTATAGTATTTTCAAACAATGATAGGACAAATGGATGAATACATCAAAAAGAGTGCACTCAGTACCTTGCCTTCCATAACAGACAAAAATTAACTTAAAATGGATATAGATCTAAATACAAGAGACTGAATTGTATTAATTATAGAAGAAAACAGAAAGTACATTTTTGTGACTCAATTATTGCAATAATTCTAGATATGACAAGAAAAAACAAGAACTAAAGGAAAAGTTAGATACATTTGAAAGTGAAAGTCACTCAGTCATGTCCAAATATTTGCAAACCCATACTGTCCATGAAATTCTCCAGGGCAGGATACTGGAGTAGGTAGCCATTAACTTCTCCAGGGGATTTTCCCAAACTAGGGATCAAACCCAGGTCTTCCGCATTGCAGGTGGATTCTTTACCAGCTGAGCAAACAATAGAAGAAAGACTTTGGGACGTCACATTAACTATGAAGAAGAAAAAGTGTCTACAACACTCTGCAAATAAAAACTAACTTAAAAGAGGACTCTATAGTCATTTTATTGACTTTCTTTATATATTTTCCGTCAGTTCAGTTCAGTTCAGTTCAGTCGCTCAGTCATGTGTGACTCTTTATGACCCCATGGACTGCAACACGCCAGGCCTCTCTATCCATCACCAACTCCCAGAGCTTACTCAAACTCATGTCCCTTGAGTCAGTGAGGCCATCCAACCATCTCATCCTCTGTCGGCCCCTTCTCCTCCTGCCTTCAATCTTTCCCAGAATCTGGGTCTCTTCAAATGAATCAGTTCTTACCATCAGGTGGCCAAAGTAATGGAGCTTCAGCTTCAGCTTCAGCATCAGTACTTCCAGTGAATATTGAGGTCTGATTTCCTTTAGGATGGACAGGGTGGATCTCCTTGCAATCCAAGGAACTCTCAAGAGTCTTCTCCAACACCACAGTTCAAAAGCATCAATTCTTCAGTGTTCAGCTTTCTTTATAGTCCAACTTTCTCATCTATGACTACTGGAAAAATGATAGCCTTGGCTAGATGGACCTTGTTTGCAAAGTAACATCTCTGCTTTTTAATATGCTGTATAGGTTGGTCATAACTTTTCTTCAAAGGAGCAAGTATATTTTAATTTCATGGCTGCAGTCACCATCTGCAGTGATTTTGGAGTCCCCCAAAATAAACTTTGTCATTGTTTCCATTGTTTCCCTATCTATTTGCAACAAAGTGATGGGACCAGATGGCTTTCTCTTAGTTTTCTGAATATATTGAGTCTTAAGCTGACATTTTCACTCTCTTTCATTTAATCAAGAAGCTCTTTACTTCTTCACTTTCTGCCATAAAAGAAAGTGGTGGTGTCATCTGCATATCTGAGGTTTTTGATATTTCTCCAGGCAATCTTGATTCCAGCTTGTGCTTCATGCAGTCCAGCCTTTCTCATGATGTACTCTGCATATAAATTAAATAAACAGGCTGACAATATACAGTGTTGCCATGCTCCTTTCCTGATTTGGAACCAATCTGTTGTTCCATGTCCAGTTCTAACTGTTGCTTCTTGACCTGCATACAGATTTCTCAGGAGGCAGGTCAGGTGTTATGGTATTCCCATCTCTTTCAGAATTTTCCACAGTTTGTTGTGATCCACACAGTCAAAGACTTTGGCATAGTCAATAAAGCAGATTTTTTTTTTTTTTCCTGAATCTCTCTTGTTTTTTCCATGATCTTATGGATGTTGGCAATTTGATCTCTGAATCCTTTGCCTTTTCTAAATCCAGCTGGAACATCTGGAAGTTCATGGTTCATGTACTGTTGAAGTCTGGCTTGGAGAATTTTGAGCACTACTTTGCTAGCATGTGAGATGAGTGCAATTGTCCAGTAGTTTGAAAAATCTTTGGCATTTCCCTTCTTTGGGATTGGAATGAAAACTGACATATTTGAGTCCTGTGGCCACTGCTACATTTTCCAAATTTGCTGGCATTTTCAGTGCAGCACTTTCACAGTATCATCTTTTAGAATTTGAAATAGCTCTTCTGGAATTCCACCACTTCCACTAGCTTTGTTTGAAGTGATGCTTCCTAAGGCCTGCTTGATTTTGCATTCCAGGATGTCTGGCTCTAGGTAAGTGATCACACCATCGTGATTATCTGGGTTATGAATATCTTTTTTTTGTATAGATCTTCTGTGTATTCTTGCCACCTCTTCTTAATATCTTCTGCTTCTGTTATGTCCATACCATTTCTGTTCTTTATTGTACCCATCTTTGCATGAAATATTCCCTTTTTATCTCTAATTTTCTTGAAGAGATGTCTAGTCTTGCCCATTCTATTGTTTTCCCCTATTTCTTTGCATTGATCACTGAGGAAGGCTTTCTTATCTCTCCTTGCTATTCTTTGGAACTTTGCATTCAAATGGGTATCTTTCCTTTTCTCCTATGCCTTAACATCATATATATTCTCCTTAACTTATTGTAATTAGCCCTTTTCAGAAATCTTCCCCTCCGTGTTTCCCTTTTCTGTGTCACCACCTATAATCTGTATTGTCAAATTCAACATCCTCTCTCTCTCTTTTCTTTTCCTATTTAAATTATTTTTTATTGAAGTATAGTTGCTTTACAATGTTGTGTTCAACTCTCTGAAACTCCATGGACTCTGAGGCTCCTCTGTCCATGGAATTCTCCAGGCAGTATTCTGGAGTGGGTTGCCATTTCTCTCCTCCAGGAGATCAACCAGGGTATCCTGCATTGCAAGCAATTGCTTACCGTCTGAGCCACCAGGGAAGCTCATGTTAGTTTCTACAATACAGCAAAATGAATTAGCCATACCTATACATATAACCCCTCCCTTTTGGACTTTCTTCCCATTAGGACACCACTGTGCATTAGGTAGAATTCCCTGTGCTATGCAGTACATTCTCATTAGCTATCTCACACACAGTATCAATAGTGTATATGTGTCAATCCCAGTCTCCAAATTCCTCTCTCCTCCTCCTTTCCCCCTTATACAAGAAAAATGTATATATTTCTTGTATACATACAAGAAAAATGTATATTTTTTTGTCTGTGTCTCTATTTCTCCTTTGCAAATAAAATAATCTATACAGTTTTTCTAGGTTCCTCTTGCTTGATTTCACAGCATAATATAACTTTGACCCTCCTTGCTACTTATTGAAACAATTTTACTGTAGGCTTCAGTAATGCACATTCTAGTTTTTAACTGTATCACAGGGCACTCTACAGTCATTCTTTTATAGTCCCAACTGTTTGCATAACTCTCTAGATATTTAAGGGGTGAGGCTCAATCCTAGACTCTTACTTTACAACTAGAGGGCAAATTAGTTTTCCTGTTTCAAACCTTCAGTGTACATCTCTGGCTAGTTTGGTATATTTCTTCAAACATTCACCTTGACCTGGCCCAGAGAAAACTGCCAGGACCCATCTTTAAAAAGAATGCTATTTCATGACAATTTTTAACATTTTCATAAATATTTATAATCTGAGGCTAAACATAATAGATGCAACCTGTTGAAGTTCTTCATACTGATATTAATAAGCTCATTCAAATTTTGGCAGTTTGTTGGATTATGTGCCCTGAAAGATGATATTAAGAACAAGTTTACTCACATTTATGATTAAAAAGTGTTTATGAAGATAGATATTTTATTTGATTGATATATTATTTATACTTGATAAAATTATTTGATATATATTTGATATATTTGATAAAATTATATATTTTATTGATATTTTATATCCACATATATTATTGTTATTATCCACTAGAAATTAAACAATAGCAAGTCAGCTATCCAATATCTTATAGGAGTAAAAGTAATCTAAATTCATTTGAATACATGAGTTTGAATTTAAAAATTAATATTCTCAGTGATTTATTTGGCCAGTATATATTGTTATAATATGATTTTATACTTACAACCAATAACCTTACCATATTGTATAAGTGAGTGTACAAAGATTAATTCAATTTTAGTTCAACACTTAATTTTCCTAATACTATAACCAAGACCAAGAGAAGTTGTAACCTGCTCAGGTTATAAAACTAGTATTAACTGAAATTAATTCAGCATCTAAGATGTTTACCATACTTTTATTTATCTGGGTATCCTTCAGTTTTGCCATTCTTCTATGTGTCTTTCTTACAACCAGTCTGCTAAATTTGAGTCTTCCAAAATATGCCAACATACACCACTTTCTCAAAAGTACTTTTTAATTGCTTTTACTAATATTACCATTTTAAATATGGTACATATTTTGGCTTTAGGGATAATAAAGGACTTCCCTGTAGATCAAAGGGTAAAGAATCTGCCTGCAATGCAGGAGACCAGGGTTCAATCCCTGGGTCGGGAAGACCCTCTGGAGAAGGGAATGGCAGTCCACTCCAGTATTCTTGCCTGGAGAATCCCGTGGACAGAGGAGCCTGGTGGGCTACAGTCCGTGGGGTTGCAAAGAGTTGGACATGACTGAACAACTAACACACACAGGGTTAATAAAATCAAGTCATTCATAAGGCCATGTGGCATTATATGTTAGGATAGGTACATACTTCACCAAATTTAAGGCAGTGCATTGCATGCAGTAAACTACTTCTTCCATTGTAAATGTTACAATCCATATCTACTTGTACCCCTCTCCTCACCTACTACAATCTTTTATCTGTCAGCAATACATCTGGTACCATAAATTTGTGTTTCTCTTGTTCGTTATCAATAGGTCAGGCAAATAACTAGTTCATTATTGTATATATTAACTAGTTAAAAGTTCAAAAAGATTTTAATACAAAGCTAGAGTAGTTAATCTCAAGATGGCTTTATTTAAATGTTAGAGAAATCAAAAACAACTAAACTGCCTAACCTTGATTGTGTTTCTCTTGTTCATTATCAATAGGTCAGGCAAATAACTAGTTCATTATTGTATATATTAACTAGTTAAAAGTTCAAAAAGATTTTAATACAAAGCTAGAGTAGTTAATCTCAAGATGGCTTTATTTAAATGTTAGAGAAATCAAAAACAACTAAACTGTCTAACCTTGAAGAGGAGGAGAAATTCTCATGAAAACCAACTTCAACTCTTTCACCATAGTAACCTACAAGGCCTTGCTGATGTGGTAGCTGTTCATTTTCCCATTCGTATTTTGCAACTCACTTTAGCTTTCTCACTCAGCTCCAGTCATTAGATCTCTTTTTAGCTCTTGTGCTGTGCTGTGCTTAGTGGTTCAGTCATGTCTGACTTTTGAGACTCCATGGACTGTACCTTCCAGGCTCCTCTGTCCATGGGATTCTCCAGAGAAAAATACTGATGTGGGTTGCCATGCCCTCCTCCAAGAGATCTTCCCAACCCAGGGATCAAACTCTGGCTGCAGGCATTGCAGGTGGATTCTTAACCATATGAACAACCAGGGAAGCCCTTTTATTTATTTTTCTTTTATTATTATTATTGTTATTTTTTAACTTTACAATATTGTATTGGTTTTGCCACACTTCAACATGAATCCACCATGGGTGTACATGTGTTCCCAATCCCGAAACCCCCTCCCACCTCCCCCACCCCCACTTCCTCCTTTCCCCCTTATACAAGAAAAATGTATATATTTCTTGTATACATACAAGAAAAATGTATATTTTTTTGTCTGTGTCTCTATTTCTCCTTTGCAAATTAAATAATCTATACAGTTTTTCTAGGTTCCTCTTGCTTGATTTCACAGCATAATATAACTTTGACCCTCCTTGCTACTTATTGAAACAATTTTACTGTAGGCTTCAGTAATGCACATTCTAGTTTTTAACTGTATCACAGGGCACTCTACAGTCATTCTTTTATAGTCCCAACTCTTTGCATAACTCTCTAGATATTTAAGGGGTGAGGCTCAATCCTAGACTCTTACTTTACAACTAGAGGGCAAATTAGTTTTCCTGTTTCAAACCTTCAGTGTACATCTCTGGCTAGTTTGGTATATTTCTTCAAACATTCACCTTGACCTGGCCCAGAGAAAACTGCCAGGACCCATCTTTAAAAAGAATGCTATTTCATGACAATTTTTAACATTTTCATAAATATTTATAATCTGAGGCTAAACATAATAGATGCAACCTGTTGAAGTTCTTCATACTGATATTAATAAGCTCATTCAAATTTTGGCAGTTTGTTGGATTATGTGCCCTGAAAGATGATATTAAGAACAAGTTTACTCACATTTATGATTAAAAAGTGTTTATGAAGATAGATATTTTATTTGATTGATATATTATTTATACTTGATAAAATTATTTGATATATATTTGATATATTTGATAAAATTATATATTTTATTGATATTTTATATCCACATATATTATTGTTATTATCCACTAGAAATTAGCAAACTACATCAATTATATCTGTTTTTATAACTGAA
>SJYT01021573.1:6122-23807 GCA_006410635.1 Cephalophus harveyi
CAGGATATAAAATCAACACACAGAAATCCCTTGCATTCCTATACACTAATAATGAGAAAGTAGAAAAAGAAATTAAGGAAACAATTCCATTCACCATTGCAATGAAAAGAATAAAATACTTAGGAATAAATCTACCTAAAGAAACAAAAGACTTATATATAGAAAACTATAAAACACTGATGAAGGAAATCAAAGATAACACAAACAGATGGAGAAATATACCATGTTCATGGATTGGAAGAATCAATATAGTGAAAATGAGTATACTACCCAAAGCAATCTATAGATTCAGTGCAATCCCTATCAAACTACCAACGGTATTTTTCAGAGAATTAGAACGAATAATTTCACAATTTGTATGGAAATTCAAAAAAACCTCAAATAGCCAAAGCAATCTTGAGAAAGAAGACTCGAACTGGAGGAATCCACCTGCCTGACTTCAGGCTCTACTACAAAGCCACAGTCATCAAGAAAGTATAGTACTGGCACAAAGACAGAAACATAGATCAATGCAACCAAATAGAAAGCCCAGAGATAAATCCATACACCTATGGACACCTTATCTTCAACAAAGGAGGCAAGAATATACAATGGAGAAAAGACAATCTCTTTAACAAGTGGTGCTGGGAAAACTGGTCAACCACTTGTAAAAGAATGAAGCTAGAACACTTTCTAACACCACACACAAAACTCAAAATGGATTAAAGATCTAAATGTAAGACCAGAAACCATAAAACTCCTCGAGGAGAACATAGGCAAAACACTCTCTGCCATAAATCACAGCAGGATCCTCTATGACCCACCTCCCAGAGTAATGGAAATAAAAGCAAAAGTAAACAAATGGGATCTAATTAAACTTAAAAGCTTTTGCACAATGAAGGAAACTATAAGCAAGGTGAAAAGACAGCCTTCAAAATGGGAGAAAATAATAGCAAATGAAGCAACGACAAAGAATTAATCTCAAAAATATACAAGCAGCTCCTACAGCTTAATTTCAGAAAAATAAGTGACCCAATCAAAAAATGGGCCAAAGAACTAAACAGACTTTTCTCCAAAGAAGACATACAAATGGCTATCAAACACATGAAAGATGCTCAACATCACTCATTATCAGAGAAATGCAAATCAAAACCACAATGCAGTACCATCTCACGCTGGTCACAATGGCTGCTATCAAAAAGTCTACAAACAATAAACGCTGGAGAGGATGCAGAGAAAAAGGAACCTTCTTACACTGTTGGTGGGAATGCAAACTAGTACAGCCATTATGGAGAACAGTGTGGAGATTCCTTAAAAAGCTGGAAATAGAACTGCCATACAACCCAGCAATCCCACTGCTGGGCATACACACTGAGGAAACCAGAATTGAAAGAGACACATGTACCCGTGTTCATCGCAGCACTGTTTACCATAGCCAGGACATGGAATCAACCTAGATGTCCATCAGCAGATGAATGGATAAGAAAGCTGTGGTACATATACACAATGGAATATTATGTAGCTGTTAAAGAGATGCATTTGACTCACTTCTAATGAGGTGGATGAAACTGGAGCCTATTATACAGAGTGAAGTAAGTCAGAAAGAAAAACACCAATACAGTATATTAATGCATATATAGAGACACTACTTTGCCAACAAAGGTCCGTCTAGTCAAGGCTATGGTTTTTTCAGTGGTCATGTATGGATGTAAAGAAAGCTGAGCACCGAAGAATTAATGCTTTTGAACTGTGGTGTTGGAGAAGACCCTTGAGAGTCCCTTGGACTGCAAGGAGATCCAACCAGTCCATTCTAAAGGAGATTAGCCCTGGGTGTTCTTTGGAAGGACTGATGCTAAAGCTGAAACTCCAGTACTTTGGCCACCTCATGCGAAGAGTTAGTTGACTCATTGGAAAAGACTCTGACGCTGGGAGGGATTGCGGGCAGGAGGAAAAGGGGATGACAGAGGATGAGATGGCTGGATGGCATGACCGACTTGATGGACGTGAGTTTGAGTGAACTCCGGGAGTTGGTGATGAACAGGGAGGCCTGGCGTGCTGCGATTCATGGAGTGGCAAAAAGTCAGACATGACTGAGCAACTGAACTGAACTGACTGATGGAATTCAGAAAGATGGTAATGATGACTATATATATGAGACAGTAAACAAGACACAGTAAAGAACAGACTGTTGGACTCTGTGGGAGAAGGCAAGGGTGGGATGATTTGGGAGAATAACATTGGAACATGTATATGTGAAATAGAAGGCCAGTCCAGGTTCGATGCATGAGGCAGGGTGCTCAGGGCTGGTATACTGGGATGACCCTGAGAGATGGGATGGGGAGGGAGGTGGGTGGGAAGGTCAGGATAGGGAACACATGTACACCCATGGCTGATTCATGTGACTGTATGGCAAAACCAGCACAATATTGTAAAGGAATTAGCCTCCAATTAAAATTTTAAAAAAAAGATAGGAGGAATTAAAAAAATAAGAAAAAGTGATGTGATAGTATTTTCAAACAACCATGAAATTTTCATATGCTGCTACTAAAGAATAAGCATATACTGTTCATTCTTTATGATGATAGATAAATATAGGTTGAAATGTGTTATTTTTAAGATAACCAACAGTTATATAAATATGAAGCTGACTTCCAAAGTAGTAAAGAAAAAAAGAAACTAAGAAAAATGTAATCAATACAGTAAAGATAGGAAAAGAACAAAAGAATAAAATCATGCAGGCATAAGATGTGTATAAGAGACAGCTGTTCTAACTGACTGATAAATAGACAATAAAAAAGGATATAATAGTTTTGGATAATATTAGAAGCCTTAGTAATAGATACCTGCCAAAATCTGCAAACTGTAAACATCCTTGGAATATTTACCAAAACATAAAATGAAATGCTATAAGGAAAAACCTAAAATAATTTGCCATAACATGGACTTCCTTATGCAACTTTTTAAAATCTTTTTTACTTTAATTTCAACTAAGAACAACTACATAGAAATTTTTTAATACTCATAAAAACTTGAACTACAAATTATAATTATCAATATAAACTATTTACAGAATAATAACAATTGGAACTAACTATCAAAAGGAATGATAAAACTAAGCGACTTAGCAGCAGCAGCAGCATGCTCACAGGAAAACTTGTAGCCTAAATGCTTTATTGTAAAAAAAAAAAAAAAAGAAAGAATAAATGAAAATAAGTGAAATATTTGCTTTAAAAAGCTTAGAAAATTAAATTAGGTGTCTAAATTTTCACCTCTGCTTAGGAAAGAATTTGAATACTTATCATTGACAAGTATTTGAGGGAAAAAAACAATACTGGTAACCATGTAAATCAGTACAGCCCTGCTGGATTGCTGATTGTCAACAAGCATCAAAATCCTTAGCAGTTTCACTTCTACAAATTTACTCTAATAATGGATTTGCCCAAAGATCTAGCTTGGTATTTAAACCATAAAGCCTATGCCTATGAAGAGTTAAATGGCTTTAACTTGAGTTAAGTGAGTTAATATGGCCTAATAGACACTTGTCTGAAGAAATGTCAAGCCAGTTACATTAGTTTCAGGACAATTTTGACACCATCAAGTTTTGTGAATTCAAAGCAGAAATTAAGTCAATAGATAGATAGATAGATGATAGGTTTCAGCATTCAACAGGGAATGAAAAGTCTAATACCAAGAACAGAAGAATAAGGCAATACTCTTAAATGATTCAAGAACCTATTATTACAGTTATTATGTACCATGGTTACACTGACATTTCTTCTAGAACCAGGATTGCAGAAGGGAAGTTTTTGTTCTTTATACCCATAAAATTTTTAAGGTTAGTTTCTGCTTCCTGCATACCATACATACTGACCTCAGTCTCTCTCATGGTGACAAAAACAAAAGACAAAACATTGCTCCTTAATAAAAACACCTTCCAATCTTAAAACCATGGCTCCTCTTAGTAAAGAGATCTCCAAAAGCCACATCAATCAGTGGTAATCCATGTTCCACTGAATGTACTGCCTCACACATCAGTAGAATGAGGAGGCACATAAAAACACCCATCATTTAATTTCTTTCTTTACTCTCCTCTAGGATAACTAAAGCAATAGCTATAGACAAAACTATAAAGTTAGATATTCTAAGACCTCAGTTTTCATCTTATTTACTCTTTTATCCCTTGCAGGCAATTTTCTGCTCTTCTCATTTTCAATCCTGTTCTCTGGAAGGTCCTTGATAAGTTTATTCCTAATAAGGAAAAATAATGAAGCTTATATATTAGAACAGTGATTAGAGAGACTATTAGCATTTTAAGAGAGGAGGGGAAAACTGTCTAGCATGGCTGAAAACCCAAAACATAAAATATGGCCTAATAGACACTTGTTTGGAGAAATGTTATGCCAGTTACATTCATTTCAGGATATCTTTGACACCATCAAGTTTTGTGAATTAAAAGCAGAAATTAGGTCAATAGATAGAAGATAGAGAAATCTTCTATAAGACAACAAATTTGAACACTATTTTTTGTCCTCAGATGCTCTGGCAGATTCTGTTATCTTTCTAAAATGAAAGTGTGATTGAATAGGCTTGACAATTCTAGATGAGCTCTCAAAATGGCCTAATGGTTCTGCTTTATTTATTTATAGAGTTTCTGCCTGAGGATATAGGCAGATGCCTGAAAAGCTTCACTGCATTCAGACATATTCACTTGCATCTTGTAAAATTATCTTTTTACTTTGATGTCACCTAATTCTATGTTTCTTTTTGGCTTCAGCAGTGGGCTTCCTAGCTATCCAAAACCATCTTTTTATCTGCTGTATCATGCACTACTGAAAGGAAAACCCTAAGCAAAGTTTTTAGCTATTCTTCCAGCACACATTTTATTTTGAAAGGAAGGAAGTTTCCCACTCAATGGCTGTTCATGATTCCACTCTCAATACTTACTGATTTTACTATTGTTTTCCTTCCCCAGGAAGTGGTGGTAGGGAGAGAAGCTAGTTGCTTCCACATCGCTCCCTGTCTTACTAATATCCTTCATAGGGAAACCCATGATAACCCTGGATTATTTGGAAGGTGTTAAGAAAACCCAGCAGAGCTGACCACATGAAGGAAGGTGTCTACTCATTTGTTGGCGGCAGGGAAAAAATAAGCAAGAATAATTGCCCTGAATACTTCCTTCCCTCCCTAAATTACCTAATCTTATCCAAAGATTTCAGGGCAATGAATTAATGAAAGAATCACTACCATAAACTCATAAACTCTTTCTGAAGGAGGTAGAAAAGGAAAAAAGAAGAGGGGGAGGAAGGAAAGGGAAAAAAGGGAGGAGTGAAAAGATAGACCCCCTCTGGCTCCCCTTGGCCAGAGCCAGGTGGCCCTCTGCAAGTAACGAGGGGAGTAACTCCAGGGCAGGAATTTTACCTTCATGAAAAAGTAATTACTGGAGTGAAGAAAAGGAGAGGTTGCTGAGTGAAAGGAATGGTAAAGTGTGGGCAGGCATTTTGGAACCAGACAGCCCTGGAAGAAAAGCTATGAAAAACCTAGACAACACATTAAAAAGCAGACACCACTTTGCCAACAAAGGTCTGTATACTCAAAGCTATGGTTTTTTCAGTAATCATGCATACAGATTAGAGTTAGACTATAAAGAAGGCTGAGTGCCGAAGAATTGATGCTTTCAAACTGTGGTGCTGGAGAAGGCTTTCAAGAGTCCCTTGGATGACAAGGAGATCAAACCAGTCAGTCCTAAAGGAAATCAACCCTGAATATTCTTTAGAAGGACTGATGTTGAAACTGAATCTCCAATACTTTGGCCACCAGATGCAAAGACCTGACTCTTTGGGAAAGACCCTGATGCTGGGAAAGACTGAGGGCAAGAAGAGAAGGGGGTGACAAAGGATGAGATGGTTGGATGGCATCACCAACTCAATGGACATGAGTTTGAGAAAACTCTAAGAGATAGTGAAAGACAGGGAAGCCTGGCATGCTGCAATCCATGGGGTGACAAAGAGCCAGACACAACTTAGTGGCTAGAAAACAATAAGGCTTTGTGGTCTTTCCCAAGCCATTGTCTCTGAACACTACCAATTTGACCACTGACTGGATAGTCATGGCAGCACATGGCTTTCTGAGCTCTTCCAAGATCTCTATCTACCTCCTCAAAGAAAACTAAACAATAATATGAAGTATATAAGAAAACATAAGATTTACGTTATCATAAATCATTTTGTATTATCATATTCTCAAAGAGTCTAATTTGTCTAATTTTACATGGTGGAAATCTCACCCTTTGAAATTTATCTGATATACTAAAATTTTTATTAAAAAGTCCTTTTTCAGTAAAACAGCAGAAAATCAATTTGTTGGCTCTAGTATTTTGTTTTCTCCCACCTCTTAAGGAAATTAAACACCTGCCCAACCCAAAGGTACGAGTAAAATAAGCCCTCAATCTTCAGTCTAATGTTTGGGAATTTGACTCGTCCAAGCTTTTATAAAAAGTAATGGAAGCAGAACCTCAAATCATACACAAGGCATTTGAGGTCCTCGCCTCTGTCTTTAAGTCAACTATAACTAGTACTTAGGTAAGTATCTGAACAGCAGAAGTTTCAAAACAATGGGTCATTTAATTTCCAGTGTATATGTTCTGTGATATGAAACCCTAACATTTAAAAAGTTACCATGTATTATAATATACAACTCAGCTTTTTATATGTTTAAAACATTCTCCACATTCCAGAGTGCTAATTTGAGGCCAAATGCCTGGAAAATGTCTATTTAACTCCTTCATTGACATAAGCCCATTTGATATTTCGATTGTATCCTATGCTATGCTATGCTAAGTCGCTTCAGTCATGTCCGACTCTGTGCGAGCCTAGAGACGGCACCCCACTAGGCTCCCCTGTCCCTGGGATTCTCCAGGCAAGAACACTGGAGTGGGTTGCCACTTCCTTCTCCGATGCATGAAAGTGAAAAGTGAAAGTGAAGTCGTTCAGTCGTGCCTGACTCTTAGCGACCCCATGGACTACAGCCCACCAGGCTCCTCCATCCATAGGATTTTCCAGGCAAGAGCACTGGAGTGGGGTGCCATTGACTGCAAAGTTTTGATCAGTACATGAGCAGTCCTAGGATTTAAATAAAATCTTGAAAAAGTAAAGGAACGGGACAAAGTAAAGATAGGAAGCAGTCAGTCAGATATGTACACATTTCCAAGTAGATACGACCCAGTCAGCTCTTGCTTGTTGAGGCTGGAGAAGGGGAAAGAAGAGGTATGAGAGGCCAAGTCCAAGCCAGTGGAATTAATGTGAAACTAGCAGAAAGCCTTTGAGAGCTGAAGATTATAGCATCAGCTAAAAGGATAAAGACCAAGCTATCAGGTTCAGGGGATCCGGGATCAACCCAGTTGAGGAGAACATTTTAAGTAATTCATTTGAGGTTACACGGTTAGATTTTCTGGTTATTCTTTTCAAAGCTTAACGATGTTACCCTTCATTTTTAAGAAGCATTTTAAAATTACCACATAGTGGTCATTGGAAGAAAGTGTTTAGTCTTTTCCACTTTATGAAGTTTGAGAGAAAAAGTAGCCTACTCAGGGAAATTTACTTTTAAAGTCAATGCACTCTTCTATTAGACTGCTCCCTAAGTTAATTTAAGCAACTTGTTCTTTGAAAACTGCATTATATTTTTGGAGGGGTAGTATTGCCTTTTTTAGTCCTCTATTGAGAGAAATTTAAGTGTGCAAGCATAATTGCCCCTCTTCTTCCTTCATCCCAAAGTAGATGTTTCTTTGTACTATAAAGGAAATCACTAAATACTCAAAACAGTTTGAATAGCTTCTTGCAATCCCCCATATAAACGCCACAGTGCTGGCTTGCACGTCCTCAGCCTAGGGTAAATAATACTTAAACGAATATTCACTTTCTCAGCCAAGAGGACTATTGCTCTACTAGAATCTTCCGATTTGACTTAATTATGCTCTAAGAAGCTATCAGCAACGTTAAGTGTGCTGTAAAATTGGAATTGTATTATAGTTTGTGTTCATTAGTATTCCTCTTTTGCTTTCGATAAAGCTTTGGAGAGATTTCACAGTCTTGCAGTTTAAAGAAATACTTCAGTACAGCTTCTGGAATAATCCTGAAGCCAGGAGTGTGTTGGGAGTCTTCCCTCCCCAACAATGTCAGTGTTCTAACTTGTTTCAAGAGAGCTCGTTAAATCATACTTTCTCTTTACATTAACATCTCCTTCTGTTAAGTCATTCTCACATATTTTACTCAATAGACTTCTTTAACTGCCCAATCATGTGTGATGTCCCTGGAGATAGGCTTTCAAAAAAATAGAAATTAGAAAATCCTGAGTGTTTAAATCTTATCACTGGGAAAAAAATACACCATAGATTGATGGAGCTGAGATGAGTTTTCTAAGGCAAAGACAGGTTAGAAAGCCCAAAGGAGAATGAATGTTTATTCATAAATCCAAATGAAATTAATTGAAACAATTTAGTGGCTGTTTAAAAACAATGGCATCCATCAGCAGAGCTACAACTGTCTCACAGTGGATTCATTAGCCAGCACTGAATTTTGATTACTCTTCTTTAGGGACCAGCTTTAGTCAATTAAAAATGATTTATGATTCTAGGTCTAGGTAGTTGTTTGGGGGAAGGTTCATCCATCCACATAGCAACATATCTACCTAACTTTGGACTGAAGTTTTTTTCAAAAATTCCATAATCTGATTGGTTGACATAAAGAGGTGAAAGAGATTTAAGAGCTTGACACAATCAACATAAATGTTCTATTGATTCTTAAAACCAGGAGTACATTCCTTGAAGTCAGGTCTGTGGAACCACAACCCTGCCACTCACTCCACACACTTGGGTTTCCTTCTGTGGGTCTGGTACTGCCCTATCAATCACTTGTTTGTTTGATATCAGGTAGTAGTGACAGACCATTCTGAGATTTAAATTAATCGTGAGCTTTTTAGTTAATGCCTGAGTGCTTGCGGATTACAACATGTTCTATATATCCTGCTCTTAAATCTGTCTTTTAAAATGAAATATGGAAGTAAAACATTAAAAAAAAATGTAACTATAAAGGGTTTTGAACTAAGGGGAAAAAATTGCTCTAAAAGAAAATGAATTAAATGAAAGAACTTTAAAAAAAAATAAAAATCAGCAAAAAAAATTTTTTTTTACTATGACTATGTCAAGACTTTGACTTGACAGTTGTTTTTTTTAACTTAAAAAATATTCTTTTCTTAGGTCAGTCTCCCAAGGCAATAGAATAAAAGCAAAAATAAACAAAAGGGGCCTAATTAAATTTATAAGCTCTTGCACAGCAAATGAAATCATTAAAAAAGGAAAAAGTATTATCGGATGAAATATTTACCTTCTCAACTTTTGTAATTCTCTATCAACAGCGTATCCTCTACTTAATTCACATCCACATCTTGCTTTGTTTTTACCACCTAGATCAGGCCTTCACCAAATCAGTTCTGGACCAGTGGCCCCCTGACTGGGTGTCATCTGCCCCTCTCCATCTTCTTATCATTTCACATATCAGTTCTAAAGAGACCCTATTTTATTCTTTATTCTAGAGAATAGAATATGCTGCTCTATTCAAAAACCCCAGCATTCCCCTTGTACACGGCCATTCTGGTCAACCTGATCCCTGAGAGAGTCACAGATGAGTATTCTGGACAGGAAAGAGTACAGTGAATAGATGGAGTCCATGTATTGCCCACTTCAACCAGAGCATGTACCCTTGATCTGACAGTACTGATATACCATGTCCCTGCTTAGTATACAGGCATGTCATTTTTATCTGTTTCATATATGGGCAAAATGTCATTTGAAAGAGCATTCCACAATCTTTAAAATGTTTACAAATCATTGGTCTACAAACAGAATAAAGAGTAAATAAATAATAGGTATAATGTTCAAGACTGTCTATGGTCTGATCTCATAATACTGTAGAAGCAACTGAAGCATGACAGTTGAGTTCAGCCCAGCTGGGGTTACTTGTGCTAAATTCCAGGGTCCACCCTTGCCGTGGCCTTTGTGTGACCTTTTACCTATCCTATCTGGGCCTTTAAAATGCTGACAGCAATGGCACCCCACTCCAGTACTCTTGCCTGGAAAATCCCATGGATGGAGGAGCCTGGTAGGCTGCAGTCCATGGGGTCGCTAAGAGTCGGACACGACTGAGCGACTTCCCTTTCACTTTTCACTTTCAGGCATTGGAGAAGGAAACGGCAACCCACTCCAGTGTTCTTGCCTGGAGAATCCCGGGGATAGGGGAGCCTGGTGGGCTGCCGTCTATGGGGTCGCACAGAGTCGGACACGACTGAAGTGACTTAGCAGATCCTATAACCTACTCCAATATTCTTTCCTGGAGAATTCCATGGCAGAGGAAACTGCCGGGCTACAGTCTATGGGTAGCAGAGTCGGACACAACTGAGCCACTAATACGGCACACAAGGTACCTGACTAATAAGCTTATTATAAGAATTAAATAAAATTACATAAGCCGAGCACTCAGAACAGCAGCAGACACAAAGTCAAGGACTCTTTCTAAGCCTTCAATCTCACTGATCCCTCATGGGAGCTCGCTGTTAGAAATGAGCAGCCCTGTCACCACTCCACAGACATCCCTCGGCTCTAAACCTGACCTCTCCCAGGCCTAATTCTCCAAAGTGGAAACGCCACAACTCCTGGAGCCTCTGCTTTACAAGCAAGAGTGGGAAGGAAGGGCAGAGGTTATTGAGGAAATGCCCATTAAAGCATCTTATAAGTACAGTCTGTTCTCCCTCTAGTCACTGTTCACTGAAGTGTAATATTGAGAAATTAGTGCTTTGCTGCAATGGTGGGCTGGGGAGAAAACAAAACTGTAAAATATTCCTGTTTACTGATAAAATCCTAGTTAAGAAACCCTGAGCATGTATTACCAGACACCATCCTGAAGTTAAGTGCTCACAAAGATATGCTGATCTGGAATATAATTTAGAATTTAAAAAGAAAGCTCCTTTTGGCCTGTTTAAACACTAACTATCCCCTGGCCCCATTCACAGAACTGGAGTCATGTTTCATCTTCTGAGCCAACTTTCTTCCCCCTGCTTCGTTCTACCATGTTGGTTTCCTTCATAAGGTAATGTGTTTTAATATTGTTATATGCTTCCCAGAGCACTTTGAGAAGGAAGGTGTCTTATGAGCAAGTGAATAATAATAATAATATTCCAACAAAGACATTCTGCTTGTAATTAGAAGTATGATGAAGCACATGACATTATGGAAATTTCCTTATCTATGAGATTGTATTAGGAATGATTTGGGGTGGGGGGAATCTTGTCAAGTTACAAGTACCACACTTAATGCATTTCTGTTTCAATATGTTGATCAGTTTTATGAAAGTCTCAATCCTACTTGTCATGCCAACTTTCTTATTAGATTTTCAAGTTTTGCACCACTTGTAGTTAATCAGATAATTATAACCCTAGATTTAATATTTTTCTAGTTTTCCATTCTTTACTAACCATAGACATGCCCTATTAAGTGTCTGCCAATTCCCAATTTCAGTGCTTAGAGGGAAGGGAGGGATCTTTCGCTTTGGCTCCTAGAGTTGTAACAAGAGCACCGTGGATTTCCTTCAAATACACATCTGGCTTTTTGCCTTTGTTGTTCGGGACAAATCAGTTCCAGGAGACTATCCATCTCCTTGAAATCTTTGGCTGCATACAGCACACCAACTGGGTTGGAGTCTACTTAGCCCATTCTATTCTCTGGCAACAGATCACTGTAGGACACGTTGCTATATTTGTCTTTAGATCTTTCCTGTGACCTCATGCAATTGAAGGGAGAAAAAGGGTTATGGGGTTGACTGATCACCTGCAACTGTGTACCAGACACTGTGCTACATGCCGGGAAGGCAAAAGCACAAATGTCTTTTTCCTAAGGGAATTCACCATCTACTGAGGCAGACACCCTCGAAAACAAACAAACTCCCCATTCTCTCATTCTCAGCCACAAACGGAGGCAGCGAAAGAACTAGAGGAGACAGCCCAAAAGTTCGTTTGGGTTTTTCCATAACATATTATGGAAAACCTGAACAAACTTTTCGGCCAATCCAATACATGGCCAGCCATCTTATGAGAAGGAGTTAGGCACCCCTAAGACATACAGCAAGGACCTCCGGGCACAATGTATGTTTGAGTTCATGGCTCCAAGGGGAAAACAAAATTCAGCCTTCATAATTTACCAGGTTATCTGAACCAGTCCTAGAGGTAATTTCAAGCCAATCAATGAGTATAGAGTCTGAGATGTCCCACCCTAAGAAAACCAAGTGAGGAAATGTTTCTTGACACCAAGGGGTTACATTCCAAAAGAAAGTACTGTGAGCTCCATTTTGTGAAATGTGATATGAGTACTGCTGACATGAAAGTCATGCCCCAGCTGGCGATAACAGGCCGCAGCCAAAGAAGACTTACAATGTGTCTTTAACTTTGCTAAAAGGCATACCAAGTGCTTCCTAGATAGAGAAATAGATAGGCAAAACATAGACAGATAGAAAATTAAACCTTCCCTTCACTTTCAGGAACACTTTCCATTTAGTTGTGGTCTCTTCACATGTGGGTTTACAGATAAAGTCAAGAATACTTTAAACTTCAACTGCAAAACCTGCCTGCTCTATCTGATTCTTTAAATGTCTCCTGATGATAATGAGTCTGTCTGTGGCTGAGCATCATCGGTCACTGCTAGCTACTCCCAAAAGAGCAGAGAACTGCTCAGGGAGGGTCCCAAACCCACTCACAGCTCTTATTTCCCATTTTTCACTGGACTCTGTGGATTTGCTTAAAGATGTGTAAAATTTCATGTAGTTTGACAGTCCCCTGAGGGTTCTCATGTGTATTGTTTATTTCATTCTTTATGCAATAGAACATTCACTCAATTTTCTTCCTGGACAGCTTTAGAGCCTTGGAGAAACTGTAAATATTTAGTTCTTAAAGTCAAAACTATTCACTTTTGTTCAAAATACCTCTGTTTGGGAAATTCTCAAACATCTGTTTAGAAAATCTTATAGCCAGTTTCTAACCTAACAAAAACTATAAGGGAAAACACAAAGTGATATCACATATGAGGGGGTAAAATGTGGAAAATATGGAAGGGGGATGTCTGGAACCCAGATGTATCAATTAGAATGTTCTGAGTTATAAAAAAAGAAACTCAGCTTAGAATGGCTTAATCAGTTGGGCATACTTATTTTCTCAAAACTAAAAAGTTAGAGGCAAAGAGATTCCAGGATTAATTAAAGCAGCAACTTGACAACATCTGCAAGCACTCAAGTTCTTTCTGCCATCTTCAATGGACTTTTTTCTTCAGTCTTATGTCTTCGTGGTTGCAAGCTGGCTGCAGCTGCTCCAAGCTTCACATCCCACTCATCAATCTTAGGAAGCAGAGACAAAGTACATCTCTTTCTTAACCATTTTCAGAGCAAAATACACTTTTACAGATGCCATCATGTAGAATTATCTTTAGGTCTTATTGACAAAAATTCTGTCACAAGACCATTCCTAAACCAATTAAAAGCAAAATAATGGATTTACCGGTCTTGACTTAGTCACTATTTAACTTCCTGAGATTGGGACAGTGCTTGAGATTCTTGGCTGCCCAACACCTGAATAAAATTGGAGGGAAGTAAAAAAATTATTGTATAAACAACCAAGTTTATACCAGAGTGTACAACTGCTTTGACTTTGCTTTGAGTCAAGTCTCTCTAACTATTGCTCGATTGGGCAGGAAAGAAGGCACTATTAAGCTGTAGTTAAGACCATGGCTCTGCTTAGGTTCCTTATGAGTGCATATGTGGTAAGTCGCTTCACTAGTGTCCGACTCTGTGCGACCCCACGGGCTGTAGCCTTCTGGGCTCCTCTGTCCATGGGATTCTCCAAGCAAGAATACTGGAGTTGGTTGCCATGTCCTCCTCCAGGGGATCTTCCCAACCCAAGAATCGAAACTGCATCTCCTATGTCTCCTGCTTTGGCAACTGGGTTCTTTACCACTAGCGCCACCTGGGAAGCCCCAGGCTCATTATGACCGAGTTCAAATTCCAGTTCTGCCCTTTACTAGCTGCATGACTTTAAGCAAGTTACTTAACCATTCGTTCCTAAATGTTCTCGTGTGTACAAGATGAGAACAAATAATACCTACCCTGTAAAGTAGCTCTATTGATTAAATTAAATGATGTTTAAACAATGTTTAGCAGACTGTCTAGCAAGCTAGTATCAATAAAGATTAGTAATTATTGTTAACATAACCTCACTCCAGAAATTAGATCTCAGTGCCTGAAAGGATTTAAGAATCCTCCTTTTCTCCTTTTTTATACTGCATTTTTTAAAATTTGCATTTAAATTTTTAAAAACTGCATTTAAAAAAAAAAAACTAAAAAATGCAATGCTACCAAAAATCTCTGGAGGTAGGGAAGAGGGCTTAGATTAATTGTCACTAAAAACACATCAGTGCCTAAACAAACACTTAACTTTTAAGTTGACTCTTAAAAGCATAAGCATTTCATTTATTTCAGGGGACAAAAGAAAAGCATATTTAGAAATTCTAAAATATTATGTATAAATTTAAGAACAAGATAGCTGTATCTTCAGAAAATATAAGGGCAAGGATCACTTGTTTAAAATCACATGCATGCACTGCGTTCACAGTCCATCTCTCCACCATACTGTTTCTTTGGCTGTAATTCCTCTTTATTCACTGGGTGACTACATCCTATAAAAATGCTTAAAACCAAAATCCTTGTGTCTCCCCCTCTTTCCTTCTCACAAACACATTTGCCAAGAGACTTAAACAAGTGAGCACTAATTTATGAACTCAGCTCTAAAATCAGTTGCACCTAAGTAAGACATCCAGGTACCCAGACATTGTCTTCAAACCCCACCTTTATTAATTCTCAAAGGAAGGTTCCCTGAGATACAATCAGGTGGCTTTAGACCATCATATTCCCTATCTTTGCCAGACACTAGAAGTCATTATTTATTATGAAGCATGTCCAGCTGACTTGCCTAGATGTTTTTGTTCTGATCGTAAATGGCTTTGGCACACTGGGAAAGAGAGCTAAAGTGGTCAGCCAATCAAAACTAAAAGGTGAACAGCTTCAATAAGTACTATTCACCAGTTACTCTCTACAACTAGTACTCTGTCACCTCTGCACTGTGAGACTAATACAAATTAGAATTTGAAATGACAGTTGTACATTTTGTTTCCCTATTTGAAATCTGCTTTGAGAAACTTTCAGTCCAACATTAAGCTATTAGAACTTCAGTGTGTTTCTGGTTTGAATATGACAAATGAAATAGCAAATCTCCTCTCACATTTTTATAAATCCCTGATGCAATTTTTGAAGCTTGAAAAATGATTTTGGAGTTTTTCATAAGCTCCTTATGAGACTCATTCTACAACTTTCCGTAGTACCAAAAGAGGCTCTTAAGCCAGATGGATAGAAAGAAAATCTAGAAAGAAAGCATACAAAATCTAAAACAAAAGTACAAATCTCTGAATCATATAATACAACATCCAGTTTTCTTTTGAGTTGTGAGTTCACCATATGGAGATAATAAGGGAGAAATTCCAAATACAATCTCCATGAATTCTTTGTCTCTGGGGGCCTAAGATGTTAGTACATCCTTTCAAAAAGAAAAACTCAAAGGATAACTAATATCATACATAAAGTTAGTTGTTAAACGCAGAACACAATACAATATTTTGCACATAAGCAGTTAAGAAACCTTAGTTGTTCCATGTAGAGGTAGTATTTACCAAACACACAAACAAAATTGGGCAAAAATTCAGGGCAATCTGAAAATACAAATCAAACAATACCAGTTAGGGCAAGAATTAAACATGATAGCAACTAGGCCTGTTCTTGTTTAGGAATGTCAAAAGAAAAGATCTATAATAATTTTTTGGCTTTTCTTTAAAAGAAATTTTTTCTTCTTTGTTCTGTAAGGGGGAAAAAAACAATAATTAGCAAACCACAGATGAGAGTGACTTCTTTCATTTAACATAGGATGTGCCACCCGAGACCACAATAGCATGCCCAATTTTTCCTCTTGGAAGGTGCAGTGAGTGGTCACTTGAAGTGCCTTAGGAAGCTCACTATATAGGATGAAATACGACTTTGAGGGATATTATTAAGTTACCCCACCCAAACAGATAACAAATACTTACAGAGCATCAATTCTGTGCAATACTCCTGGCTATGCTCAAAAGAATGAAAAGCATATGAGCTAAGTGGTTGCTTCTGTGGGAATTTACAAACAAGTAGAGGAATAATGACCACAAATAAAAATAAATTGTGCACATAAATACTATCCAAAGTTGTAAAGAAGTGAGTGCAAAGCTTCAGCAAGGTTGTTTTTTGTTTTTAATGAAAAAGGTTCATTTCCATTTGGATTTAACTCTCCACTCTCCCAAACACTGACATCAGAGCTGAGGGCAAATGCTGCCTGGGAGATAGATGGGGGCCTGGAGATCTGGAGACTCCCAGGACCAACAGGAACCCCTGGAAAAGCGTGGAGGAATTCCCTTTCCATACTGGACTCCCTGCAGAATATAAGTCCGTTGAGGGTAGATAGCATGTCAGCAATATTCACCACTCTTTCCCTAGAGCATAGCCAAATGCCTAGAATCTAGTAAGTGCTCAAGTAAAATTGTTACCACTCTTGTTAAACCATTTTGTAGAGGTGTTTAGGAAAACCACATAAGGTGAGATAGGGCTATTCAGGGTCACCATTACACTTTCAATTGTCTAACCCACTTTGAGGGGAGAACAGGGCTCTGAAGAACTGAGGCTGGCAAACGGATCCTATCATACTTGGATTCCAAGATACACTGAAGCACATGGGGTATACAGAGGTGCGATTAGGATACTTGTTTCTAATGGGTGATGTAAACAAACTAGTTCACAGGAACCAGGATGTGGATAAAGCAGAGAAGCATGAGAAAGAAAGAGTGAAGGGAAACAGAAAGAGGACTGGGAAAATGTCTGCGATGGGGTTGTGGCTGTTTGTGTGATGTGTGGGTGCACCACTATTATGAGAGAGCCAGAGATCATGAGGAAATTGACAGTTATTTTGTAACTCATCTCACATCAGACCAAGATGCATTCTGTAAGAATCAAAAGGCTTGGAAAACATAATCTGAAAAATGTTAAGAAAGATGGAGGTGTAGTAAGGTGACTGATTACAATATAAATATAGAAAAATCAACAGCATTCATTGGAATAAACAATTAGAAAGTGTATTTGAAAAGATCCAAAAACAATAGCTACAAAAATTATAAAGCTAATAAAAATGTCTGATACATATTTCAAGGAAACTCCATTAAGTAAAAGATAAGAATAAATGAAGAGAGATAGCATATTCCTGGTTAAGAAAACTTAACATTTTTAAATTATCAATTACTTCAAGGTAACCAATAATTTTGAAATAGTTTTAATCTATAATCAACCAAATATTTTTCATACCTGACAAACTCTAACATTCATCTGGAAAACAAAAGATAGAAAAGAGCTGAGAAATAATTTAAAAAAAAAAACAGTGAGTGGGAAATGTAATAAAATTTAAATCAATTAGAATACTTTGCTATTGTACAAATTTAAATAAATGAATAAGCAAATACAGAGTATAGAAGTTCACTAATTATATACAGAAATA
>SJYT01021573.1:24064-72807 GCA_006410635.1 Cephalophus harveyi
AATAGTTATTTTTAAAATGGTCTTTAAAAAATAAACTGTATATTTAGGAAAAATATTCAGATTCTAACCAAATGCAGAAGTAATATCTTTTAAAAGTTTAACATAAAATGCTATTTTAAAAGAATACTTTTAAAATATTATAAAGTGCTTCACTCAATATGTCAGCAAATTTGGAAAATTCAGCAGGGGCCACAGACTAGAAAACTTCAGTTTTCATTCCAATCTCAAAGAAGGGCAATGCCAAAGAATGTTCAAACTACTGCACAACTGTGCTCATTTCACAAGCTACTAAAGCTAGCTCAAAAATCCTAAGGCTAACTCAAAATTCAAGCTAGGCTTCAGCAGTACATGAACTGAGAACTTCTGGATGTACAATCTGGGTTTCAAAGAGGCAGACAAACAAGAGATCAAATTGCCAGCATTCACTGGATCACAGAGAAAGTAAGGTAATTTCAGAAAAACATATACTTCTGCTTCATTGACTACACTAAAACCTTTGATTGTGTGTATCACCACAAACTTAATTCTTAAAGAGATGGGAAATTCTTAAAGGGACAGGATTTTAGACCACCTTACCTGTCTCCTGATAAACCAGTATGGGGGTCAAGAAGGAACAGTCAAAACTGGACATAGAACAACTGACTGGTTCCAAATAGGAAAAGGAGTATTGTTACCCTGTTTATTTAACTTCTATGCAGAATACATAATGGGAAATGCCAGGCTGGATGAATCACAAGCTGGAATCAAGATTGCAGGGAATATCAACAATCTCAGATATGCAGATGAAAGTGAAAGTGAATGTCACTCAGTTATGTTCAACTTTTTACGACTCAATGGACAGTAATTCCTCTGTCCATGGAATTCTCCAGGCAAGAATATTGGAGTGGATAACCATTCCCTTCTCCAAGGGATCTTCCCTTCTCAGGGATTGAACCCAGGTCTCCTACATTACAGGCAGATTCTTTACCATCTGAGCCACCAGAAAAGCCCAAGATATGCAAATGATACCACTCTAATGGCAGAAAATGAAGAACTATGGAGCCTCTTCATAAGAGGAGAGTGAAAAAGCTGGCTTAAAACTCAGCATTCAGAAAACTAAGATCATGGCATCTGGTCTCATCACTTCATGGCAAATAGAAGGGGGAAAAGTGGAAGCAGTGATAGATTTTATTTCCTCAAACTCCAAAATCACTGTGGACAATGACTGCAACTATGAAATTAAAGACACTTGCTCCTCAAAAGGAAAGTTATAACAAACCTAGACAGTGTATTAAAAAGCAGAGACATCACTCTGCCGACAAAGGTCTGTATACTCAAAGCTATGGTTTTGCCCATAGCCATGTACAGATGTGAGAATTGGACCATAAAAAAATCCTGAGGGCCAAAGAATTGATGCTTTCGAACTGTGGTGCTGGAGAAGACTCTTGAAAGTCCCTGGGACTGCAAGGAGATCAAACCAGTCAACCCTAAAGGAAATCAGTCCTGAATATTCATTGGAAGAACTGATGCTGAAGCTGAAGCTCCAATATTTCAGCCACCTGATCCAAAGAAACAACTCACTGAAAAGACCCTGATGCTGAGAAAGATGGATGGCAAAAGGAGGGAGGGAGGCGCAGAAGATGACATGATCAGATAGCATCACTGACTCAATGGACTTGAATTTGAGCAAACTCCTGAAGATAGTGAAGGACAGGGGAGTCTAGCATGTTGCAGTACATGGGGTCACAAAGAGTGGAACATGAATTAGTGACTAAACAGCCACAACAACTATAGTGAAGAAGGCCTTCCCAAGAAAAACACAATACCCTAAAGTCAGATAGGAAAAGAATAAGAGATTTGAGTACCTAAATATTTACTCCCATACAATTGAAGAAACCATAAATTTAAAAGGTGAACTACAGACTGTAATGCAATATATATAACACAAGCAACTAGAGTAAAAGTATTCAGGAAGTAATTTCTAAAAAATCAATATGAAAAGTTAAGCAGCCAGGAAGAATGAAATGAACCAAGTATGTGAAAAAGCAATTCACAGCAGAAATATAAATGCCTAGTAAATTTTGAAAAGACAATAAATGTCACCTCTGATCAGGAAAATGCTTTTGAACTGTGGTGTTGGAGAAGACTCTTGAGAGTCCCTAGGACTGCAAGGAGATCCAACCAGTCCATTCTAAAGGAGATCAGTCCTGGGTGTTCTTTGGAAGGAATGATGCTAAAGCTGAAACTCCAATACTTTGGCCACCTCATGTGAAGAGTTGACTCATTGGAAAAGACTCTGATGCTGGGAGGGATTTGGGGGCAAGAGGAGAAGGGGACTACAGTGGCTGAGATGGCTGGATGGCATTACCGACTCTATGGACATGAGTTTGAGTGAACTCCGGGAGTTGGTGATGGACAGGGAGGCCTGGCATGCTGCGATTCATGGGGTGGCAAAGAGTCAGACACGACTGAGCGACTGAACTGAACTGAACTGATCAGGAAAATTAAATGAAAGTAACAAAATAACATTTTTTACCTACTTGATTAGCAGACATTAGATTGATTATGAATAACCAGTTTTATCAGGGTGTTGGTATAGGAAAGACTCATCTCATTGGTAGAATTTTTAATTAAATCCCTCTTTAAGAATGGTAACTTAGTAGTTTTTATCTCTTTAAACATATACACCTTAGATCCTTAAGTTCTACTTCTCAGAATCTAGCTTAAAGAAGGACTGAGTCTCTACAGGGAAAGCTTTTGTTGAATTATTTGAATAATAAATTTTGTGAGACTAAATTGTCAGATAAGACTTCAAATTATGAATGGATTGGATTTATGGCAGGATGAAAATAGTCTTCAGCTAACTGTTTCATAAGAAATTTTTAGGAGAAAATTTGACTACATTAGTTTTGCCTGTCCCACTGATTTGGGAAGTTACCTAATTCCCACAGAATATGTAGTTCCAGCTGTATCAAAGGCAAAAGTTTAAATACACGCAAGGATCAAAGTAGAGAGTTAATTTGCACTGATTCAAGAGTGGTAGCCCTCAGGGAGACAAAGGCTACATCAGAACAGAGTCCCTTCCACTCGTGCAATATGGATAGAACAAACTGAAAGAGATGAGACAGGACAGATGGAGGTGTTGATTATAGTCAGAGGACGTCCAGAGTTAAACTCAGAGTCAAAGAACACAGTGCGTGTGCTTAGTCGCTCAGTCACGTCCAACTCTTTGTGACCCCATGGACTGTAACCTGCCAGGCTCGCTTGTCTATGGGGGTTCTCCAGGCAAGAAGACTGGATTGGATTGCCATGCCCTCCTCCAAGGGATCTTCCCAATCCAGGGATTGAACCCAGGTCTCCCATACTGCAGGTAGATTCTTTACCATCTGAGCCAACAGGGAAGCCCAAAGAACACAGTAACTAGTGAAAATTTGTCAACAAGTTAGATGGCTGCTGGTAGATGGACCACTTGTGTCCCAAGGACAGGTAAATGGTGATGGGGCATTTGGACCCAGAAAATATGCAGGGATTCCAGCAAGCAGCTGACCTCGGGGGGCTGTGATATTCAGAGGGCCCACACACAGGACCAATATTCAGGGATAGGATCCCAACAAAACAGTCAGTCATAGTCTGGGCAGGACAAAAAGGTCATCAGTAGACCACCCAGTCAGGGGCATGGCTGTAAGGCAGAGATTTCCCACTGAGAGCAATTTCCCTCACTGGGAACGTTAAGCAGTGGCTGGAGACACTTTAGATGTCATACTTGAAGAGGGTACCAGTGCGTCTAATGGGTAGAGTCCAGGCAAGCTGCCACACACCCTACAATCTACAAGCAGCAGAGAATTTTCTGCCCAGAATAATGCCATCATTGAGAAACTCTAGTATAAGGAACAAGAAAAACAGCTATAGGAACTAAGACACAAAATCAAAGACTAGGAGTTAATCATTCAAACAAAGCAGAAATGTGGATCTGAAATAGGTCTAATTCAGCAGAACTGAGTTGATCATCAAACTAGGTTCTTTAGTTTCCTCCTAATTAGGGAGTACGTAGGTCTTAGGATTTTAAGTGGAAAACAATCTGGGGGCTGATTCTTGTTTCACCACTTACTAGCTTGAGAGACTTGGCAATCGATTTAATCTTTTACACCTCAATGTCCTTTTCTATAAAATAGGGATAATAGTAGCATCTACACTCAGAAATTACTACAAAAGGAAAACAGGATTATGCATAAGTGCTCCTAACACTTTGGCCAATTCATATTACATGCGTGATAATTAATAGTTGTAGATGAAGGCCAAACAGCTAAATTTGGTGGAAAAAAATTTTTTTAAGAAAAAAAACAGAAAAGAAGTGAAGGAGGGCATTATTAGCCCAATCCACCCCCAAATTATCTGGCAGAGGGTTTTCAGGAAAAAAAAAATTTTTTCAGGAATTAGATTTACTTAACACCAAAGTTTTTCCATGGGTTCACCAAAAAATGTGAACACCAGAAACAGTGTTCTTTGATAAATTTGTTTAAAGTGTTTAATCTCTAGATACCTATAAGAGGGCTAAACCACCTCTTTCTTAAAGTGACTCATCGTAGTATTCTGTTCTCAGTCCTGTATTCTGAAACATTCTGGGCCTAATAGTTTTCCTTACTAAATCAAACATATTCTGGTATATACTCAATCTCCCTTCTTCTCAAGACATTAACATACAGTGCTGGACTATAGGCTTGAATATCAACCACAGAAGAATCAAGGACTGTGAACCAAAAAGACCCTGCTTGTCTTATTCTAATGCATGATTAATTTTCTGGAATTTACATAATGAAAAACAAAAAGGGAAACAAAATGAGAGGAAGTGGAAGTCATTGTATTATATATTTGTCCCTAAAAGTAGTTTGGCTGGGCCTTCCAACCCTCTGCTAATTCCTCAGAAAGATTAAAAAAAAAAAAACCATCACCACATGCTGAAACCTCAGCATCATAAAGATGCTCCTGAGTTAGAGAAAGAAATATTGACATCACCAAAGATGGAAGTTTCTATATATGTGAGTAGATGTGGGTATTTGGGAAAATGTGCCAGTTCACCCAACCGCATTTATGTGTATTCTTAAGCATGATAATTTAAGATTCAGGGAAACAGGGCCATGTCTGAGCATCCTGATCACCTTATGAGCTCAATTGCTTCAGGTGTCCTGTCTACCATCCTTGGAATGTTAACGGTGAGAGAAAGGTAACAAGCTTCTTGGCCTGCTGATTATTTTCCAGGAAAAGAGAAAATGAGTCTAATATTGGATGACATCTTTGATAATGATAGTTGGGATCTGTAGCTTTACCACCTGGTTTCATAAATATTAATCTCATCTGAGCTCAATGAGCACTTAACAACTTTCATAAAACTAAGGCTCAAAGAATTTAAGCAATTCACTCAAGGTCACACCGGTAGAAAATAATGAAGAAAAGACTCACACCCAGATCCAAATGATTTCACATCCCATTCTTGTGATTCCATACATCATACTACTTCCTGGCATCTTCTCCTCCAGTCAAGAAATTAAGAAAAGGGAAAAGAGGCCTGTTTACCTGAAAATTTGTCCTCTGCCCTTTCTACTGCAGCTTCAGGAGGGGACATTTCCCAGCTTCCCACATTTCACCACCACCACAGAAGGACTTCATGATGTAATCCCAGCTCTTGTTCACACAGTGAATGCTGCTTTCTGAGTGTTAGCTTAACTGTGAAATAATTTATATCACTATACCATACCCAGTTCATAATTTGTACCCCAAAATGAAATGACTTAGATTTCCTTATTATTGTTTCTTGTTTCAGTCACTAAGTTTTGTCTGACTCATTTGCAATTCTATGGGCTGTAAACCCACCAGGCTCCTCTGTCCATGGGATTTCCCAGGTAAGAATATTAGAGTAGGTTGCCATTTCCTTCTCCAGAGTATCTTCCTGACCCAAGGATTGAACCCACATCTCCTGCATTGGCAGGAGGATTCTTTTACCACTTAGCCACCAGGGAAGCCCCATCTTATTATTTTTAGTCTTCATCTCTACACTTAGAAAAAATTTGAAGAAGGAAAACTTTGAATTGTGTCCAGGTAGTTATTTTATTTTGAAAAATAACTCTTTAATAGTGTATGTATATTGTATACATATATAAAGAATTCAATATTTGGGAGAAATGTCTGTGTGGGCATCTTCAAATTTGTGTGTGTGTATGTGTGTGTGTCTATGTCTCTGTGTGTATACAGAGAATCAATTCAAGCTACTTTCAAGGGTGCACAAAGATTTCAGAATATAAATACAAATCCCAAAGTTCAAAGTGAAAAATCACTTGTTTTTAATCAGAGTAGTAATGACAAATCTTTGACATATGAAATATCACAGATAATTGTTTTAAAATTTGCCATTAAACTATATACTTATTTAGAATAATTTCTCTTTATGGAAATTATATTTAACTCTTCAAGGAATCTTCTAAGTTTCCTTTGGTGCCAAATTATGAAATAAATGAGTGATTATAGGCAATAGCAGAGTTGCAAATTATAATTGTTATGGTAATGACATATTCATAATCTTTGACATAATAATAACTTTTGTAACTTATAGGCTAATATTTATCTTCAAAGCATTAACTAATTAATGCTTAAAAATATCCTTCCAATCAAATGAATAAGCAGAATCTTCAGGCCCTATTGACTCTCTGCTTTCTATTCACTGATTAATTTTTATTTAAATAACTTGAAAAACAACTGAGAAATCATCTAACATGATAATAAAATCTGAAAATCATTTTTTCTGGCTTTAGGAAGACAAAATGTTTCTAAGTTATTCTTTGTTTCAGTTACCTCTATTATTTGGAGAGTATACTATCCAGATCCATCCTTCATTCTTCTCATTGTCTGGGCTTATATTCTGTAAAGAGAGAGACATTAGCCTTCAACAGCCAAAGTGAGAGCCGAATTGCCTTAGCTACACAGAACACAAGCTACTGGTCTAACTACTCTCAAACCTACATCCACACAAAATGTGCCAGGTAGGTTTAAAGGAATAAGGAATCTTTGTGTCATATCGGGATAAATTCAAAATGCCTCATTCACTTCTCCCTTTTTTATTTTTATGAATATAACAGTAATTATTTATTAAACATTTATCAGTCACTAGAAAAATGTCTTAAGGACTCCATGTACATTAGCTTACTTTATAATTATAAAAACCCTGTGATGTTGATATTATCACTATATTTATTATTTCTATAATATCATCATCATCAACACATACATACAAGTAAGCAAATAAAGTATTGAGTCTCAGGGAAGTTTAATAATTTCCAAAAGAAGAAACAGAGCTGAGAGAGAAAGCCAGACCCACCTGATCCCAAAGCCCATTATCCTAACCAGTGCACCAGTGGTTCTCAAACTTCTGCAGGCATCAGAATCACTGATTAAAAAAAAAAACAGAGAATCCTGCATGGCCCCTTTCCACCATTTCTGACTGAGTAGCTCTGGGGGAGGAGGTCCCAAGAATTTGCATTTCTAATGAGTTCCCAGGTGACAGTGATCACATTATAGTCCACTAATTAATGCTAAAATAATGGTACTTCTTCCCATGGATGGCCCTGTCAAATAATTTGAAAAAGGAGTGTTCAGTGGTGTTGGCCATTGCTTACAGAAAAGTAAAAATCAGGTGCTAGTACTCAAATAGACATGTTTATCATAAAAAAAAATACCAGTCCTGTGTAAGTTTTTTTCAGAGAGCCTCCTTCCCTCATTTATCAAATCCAGAGGGCAGAGACTTCCCCAAATTATGCCATTCTTATTCTTTCTCTGAAACGTCTTTAGCCACTTGTTTACCCCCCTGAGGGCAAGAGCATTACCATTCTTCCATTTTCTGAATCCCACTTTGGACCTCCCCAGTCAGGACTACTGCTGATGTTGCACAGCTTGTGCATAAAACTGGAACAGCAAGGATTCTGCCAGCCTTTCCAAACCTGGGGGCACTTTTCCCTGTCACTTAACATGAGTTTGCTCTTCATCCCATAGGTTCAAGAACTGAGCTCATGATTTATTGCTATGGTAAATTTGCTTATGCTAAAATCTATGCCAAGTCTAAGCTTGGAATAAGACTTTATGGGCCAAGTAGTAAATCCCATAAAATCAGAGTTTAAAATGGAAAATGTTATTCAGACTAATTACAGGTCATGCAATCGGTCATTACTATAGCACACTTTTCTTAAACATTATCCCAAATGAAGCCATCAGAAGAACATATGTGCTGTATACCCAGTCCAAATTCTTGGTCAGTTAGTGCAACAAGCTTTCAGTGGCAAAGGGGAGTAGCTGTCACCACCATCCCCGGGAGGTTCCTCATTAGACAGCCATGTGGTGAGCCTTCTCATGCTGCAAACAAACAACAGAGGATAACAGGCTTTCCTTTTAAAGTGTGGGGGCAAAGAGAGAGAGAATGGGACAAAACAGAAGAAATGACTCAGAAGTCAGGAAAAAACTTCTCATTGGAAATCTTTTAAAAACCATTTTGAATAAAAATAAACTTCTATGAATTCAAGAGTTGAAAAGATTTAATTTCTGGGATCCAAACAAATTAATGTATGAAAACTGTTTACTATAATGGTTACAACTGGTAAAATTGTAATGACAGGCTATTATTTTTGTTCAACTTTACCTCAGTTGAGACAATAGCTTCATGAACAAATCCTAAAGTCCAAGACGACTGATTATACTCTGAGCGATGAAATGAGTTCTAAGTTTGAAATGTTCTTTCGTGCACCCAAAATGTATGGGTGGGATCTTCACTGATAATTCTGGTTACTCATAACAAATTAGTCTACATTTCCCAAGTAAACTTATTTTCATTCTATGGTATTATTAAAAAAGATGCATTGAACAGGGGGAGAGGAAAAAAAAAAAAAAAAACCTTTGTTTATAAATCTTTAAGGAGAGAGATGATCAAAATGGCAGAGTGGGAGAACACACCTCCCCACACAGATACACCAAAAATACATACATATGTGGAACTGGAAACTGTCAGAAAGGTCCTATACAACCAAAGCTGTGAGATCCACACATAGTTAAGTAGGAAAGGAAGAAGTAATCAGGTCAAGATCTATGCCCCTGGGAAGGGACCTACTCTCGGGAGTAAGCAGTCAAGAGACAGCTTGGGCACCTCAGTCCTGGGCTTCTACACAGGAGAGATGAGCTCCCTTGGCTGGTTGGAGGAACCCTCGAACTAACAGGGGGGCTATGGGAAGACTGAATCTCACTTACAAGGAGCACGCGTCCTGGCTTATGCCTGAGGAAGGGTGGAGAAGAATATTTAACGACTGTTGCAGTAACTGCCAGGTTTCTAATGAATGCCCCAGTCCAAGCCAAGCGAACACTCCAGACCAACTTGCTGCACATCACACAGCAGCATTGGATCTAGGGCTCCCATAATCAAGGAGAAAGTTCGACTGCAGAAGGCAAGGGCAGCTCAATCCTAGGGCAGCGCCTACGAGGGATGACAGCCACCATTGTTGATGCTTGCTCAAGAGGAACATCAAAAGCAGCCCAGGTCTATGGCACTGGCCACTCCATCACAGCTCACACTCCAATATGTGCTGAGAGTCCATAGTGGACCCACCTGCCCTGTGGTGTGGTTCCAAACAAGGCAGAGGTGGCAGAAGTTGGGGGCAACAATAGGCTGTGAGGGACAAGGAACCGAAACTCACTGTATCTGAGCCTGTAGAGCCAGTGCATAGTAGACAGCTTGGTACTCTGTTTGAGGCCAATGTGAGCTGAGAGCTCAAAGAGGCGCCCCTTGCTTCTGCACTATTCCCCTCTGGGGCAAGGGTCCTGGTTCTGGGAGGGAGGAAAGCACACACTTAAAGGGAACAGAGCCAGCATGAGCTCAGTGCTTAGAGCTTCTGCTCCAACAACTTGGGATGAGAACCCACACCCGACTGGGTGGTGACAGCCACCGGGCAAGGGAAAACCCTGCCTCGCACTAACCTCCAACTCTACGTACTTGACCTCCAATTCCAGCTCCTACCAAGATGATAGCTGCCAGCACACTCTGAGGAAAGATATAACTTGCATCCATGTCAAATCCAGCTCTCTCACCAAAGGCACTGGAAAACAGTATAGGAACACTGCCACATAAGAACACCCCTTCAAGACCACAATAGTAACTTGTTTCACCTAAACTCAAAAGAGGTAGAGAAACTTAAGCAAGATGAAAAGGTACAGGAACTGGTCTCGATTGAAAGAGCAAAAGAAAACCTTTGAAAAACAATTAATGAGACAGAAATAAACAATTTGCCAGATAAAGAATTCAAAGCTTTAAAAATAAGAATGCTAACTGAATTTGAGAAAGGAATAGATAAACTCAGTGAGCATTTCAACATGTTAAGCATTTCAGCAACATGTCATAATTGAAATGACAAAAGTTAAAGATACGACAATTCTAAAGGCAGCAAGAGAAAAATCAAGTCATATACAAGGGAATCCTCATAAGGCTATCGGCTGATTTCTCTGCAGAAACTCTGCATGCCAGAAGGGAGTAGCATGATATATTCAAAGTTCTGAAGAAAAAAAAAAAAAAATGCAACAAGGATACTCTGACCAACGAGATTATCATTCAGAATAGAAAGAGAGATGAAGAACTTCTCAGACAAGCAAAAATTAAATGAGTTCAGCAGTACCAAACCTACCTTAAAATAAAGGTTAAAGGATCTTCTCTAAGTTGAAAAAGAAAGGGAAAATCCCACTAAGTAAAGGACATATAATAATATAATAAGGGCTGAGGATCAACCACTTAAATAAGCTAGTAAGATGAGTAAAAGACAAAAATTTATAATAGCAACTCTGAAGAGTCAAGAAAAAACACAATGATGTAAAATATGACATCAAATTGAAATATGAAATAAAATGCAGGGAAGGGGAGTCAAAATTGTAGACTTTTTAGAATGCATTTAAACTTTTTAAAACACTACCAATTTAAGACAAATAGATACAGTTTTAGGTCAACATATATGAACCCCATGGTAACCACAATTCAAAAACCTGCAACATATACACAAAAAAAGAAAAAGAAAGGAAACTCTGGGTCATCTCAGTGCACCCAGAGGGATGGTACAGGGAGGGAGGAGGGAGGGGGGTTCAGGATGGGGAACACGAGTATACCTGTGGTGGATTCATGTTGATGTGTGGCAAAACCAATACAATATTGTAAAATAATTAACCTCCAATTAAAATAAATAATTTTTTTTTTAAATGAAAGGAACCCAAGCATACTACTAAGAAAATCATCAAACTTCAAGGGAAGAAGCAAAAAGAACAGAAAATTATGAAAAAATAATAATAATAATAATAAAATATACATATGCATTGATAAATAAAAATAATAAAATATGTACATACATATCAATCATCACTTTAAATGGCAATTAACTCATTGGTCCAGTCAAACGATATAGAGTGATTGACTGGATACAAAAAAAAAATATCCATTGAGATGTTGCCTACAAGAGGCTCACTTCAGGACTAAAAACACACACAATCTGAAACTGAGGGGATGGAAAAAGGTATTTCATACAAATGAAAACAATAAGAAAATAGAGTAGCAAAATTCATGTCAGACAAAATAGGCTTTCAAACAAAGGCTATAACAAAAGACAAAGAAACGCATTATATAACGATAAAGGGATCAATACAAGAAGAGGATATTACATTTGTTAACATATGTGTACCTCAAATAGGGGCACCTAAATATAGAAAGCAAATATCAACATGCAGAGAAAAATTGACAATAATACAATTGTACTAGGAGGCTTGAACATCTTACTGACATCAATGGACAGACCATACAGATAGAAAATTAGCAAGGCAAAAGTGATTTTAAGTGACACATAAACCAATTAGACAATAACTACAAGACATTCCATCCAAAAATAGCAGAATACACATTCTTTTCAAGTGTACGTGGAATGTTCTCCAGGATAAATCATATACTATGCATGAAACCAATCCCAACAAATGTAAGAGGACAGAAATTACATCAAGCCTTTTTTCCAACCACCACAGTATGAAACTAGAAATCAATTACAGAAAGACAAAAGGGGAAAGTGCAATGTCATGAAGACTAAACAGCACACTATTTTAAAAAATCAATGAGTCAATGCAAAAAATCAAAGAGCAAGTCAGAAAAAAAAACCCTCAAGATAAATAAAAACAAAAGCACAACTTTTCAAAATCTATGGAATATAGTAAAAGCAGTTCTAAAAGAGAAGTTTATAGCAATATAGGCCTTCCTCAAGAAACAAGAAACATCTCAAATAAACAATCTAATCTACCATTTAAGTGAATTAGAAAAATACAAACAAGCAAAGCCCAAAGTTAACAGAAGGAAATATCAGAGAGGAAATAAAAAAATAGAGACCAAAAAACAATAGTGAAGCTCAGTGAAACTAAGAGCTGGTTTTTTTTTTTTTTTGAAAAGGTAAATAAAACTGATAAAACTTTACCCAGGCTCACCAAGAAAAAAGAGAGAGAGGACCCAAATAAACAAGAAATAAAAGAGAAGAAATAACAACTGATACCACAGACACAAAAAAATCATAAGAGAACACTATGAATGATTATATATCAACAAAGTAGACAACCTAAAAAAACAGACAAATTTTTATAAACTTACAACAAGACTGAATCAAGAAAAAGTAATTTGAACACACTGATCACTAGTAGTGAAATTAAATTTGTGACTTAAAAAGCTCCCAGCAAACAAAAGCCCAGGACCAAGTGACTTCAAAGAAAATTCTACCAAACATACAAAGAAAACCTAATACCTCCCCTTCTCAAACTATTCCAAAAAAATTGAAGAGGAGGGAACACTCCCAAAATCATTCTACAAGACCATAGTTATCTTAATGCCAAAACTAGACTCTACAAAAATAAATAAATAAGAGGCCAATATCTTTGATGAATATAGCTGAAAAAATACCCAACAAAATATTTGCAAACTGAATTCAACAATATATAAAAAGGTTCCTACACCATTACATCAAGTTTGAGTTATTCTAGGAATGCAAAGACAGTTCACTACTCACAAATTAATCAACATGATACACTGCATTAACAACAGGAAGGATTAAAATCACAAGATCATCTCAATAGACATATATAAAACATTTGACAAAATTCAACATCCATTCATAATAAAAACCCTAATCAAAGTGGGTATAGAGGGAACATATCTCAGTATCAGTTCAGTTCAGTTCAGTCACTCAGTCATGTCCGACTCTTTGCAACCCCATGAACCGCAGCAGGCCAGGCCTCCCTGTCCAACACCAACTCCCAGAGTCCAACAAAACCCATGTCCACCGAGTCGGTGATGCCATCCAACCAACTCATCCTCTGTCATCCCCTTCTCCTCTTGGCCTCAATATTTCCCAACATCAGTGTCTTTTCAAATGAGTCAGCTCTTCGCATCAGGTGGCCAAAGTATTGGAGTTTCAGCTTCAATAGCAGACCTTCCAATGAACACCAAGGACTAGTCTCCTTTAGGATGAACTGGTTGGATCTCCTTGGTGTCCAAGGGACTCTCAAGAGTCTTCTCCAACACCACAGTTCAAAAGCATCAATTCTTCAGCACTCAGCTTTGTAGTCCAACTCTCACATCCATACATGACTACTGGAAAAACCATAGCCTTGACTAGACGGACTTTTGTTGACAAAGTAATGTCTCTGCTTTTTAATATGCTGTCTAGGTTGGTCATAACTTTCCTTCCAAGGAGTAAGCGTCTTTTAATTTCATGACTGCAGTCACCACCTGCAGTGATTTTGGAGCCCCCCCAAAATAAAGTCTGATGCAGTTTCCACCGTTTCCCCATCTATCTGCCATGAAATTTTGGGACCAGATGCCATGATCTTCGTTTTCTGAATGTTGAGCTTTAAGCCAAATTTTTCACTCTCCTCTTTCACTTTCATCAAGAGGCTCTTTCGTTCTTCTTCATTTTCTGCCATAGGGTGGTGTCATCTGCATACCTGAGGTTATTGATATTCTCCTGGCAATCTTGATTCCAGCTTGTGCTTCTTCCAGCCCAGTGTTTCTCATGACGTATTCTGCATAGAAGTTAAATAAGCAGGGTGACAATATACAGCCTTGACCTACTCCTTTTCCTATTTGGAACCAGTCTGTTGTTCCATGTCCAGCTCTAACTGTTGCTTCCTGACCTGCAAACAGATTTCTCAGGAGGTAGGTCAGGTGGTCTGATATTCCCATCTCTTTCAGAATTTTCCACAGTTTATTGTGATCCACACAGTCAAAGGCTTTGGTATAATCAATAAAGCAGAAATAGATGTTTTTCTGGAACTCTCTTGCTTTTTTGATGATCCAATGGATGTTGGCAATTTGATCTCTGGTTCCTCTGCCTTTTCTAAAACGAGCTTGAACATCAGGAAGTTCACGGTTCACGTATTGCTGAAGCCTGGCTTGGAGAATTTTGAGCATTACTTTACAAGCGTTTAAGATGAGTGCAATTATGCAGTAGTTTGAGCATTCTTTTGCATTGCCTTTCTTTGGGATTGGAATGAAAACTGACCTTTCCAGTCCTGTGGCCACTGCTGAGTTTTCCAAATTTGCTGGCAGATTGAGTGCAGTACTTTCACAGCATCATCTTTCAGGATGATGAAATAGCTCCACTGGAATTCCATCACCTCCACTAGCTTTGTTTGTAGTGATGCTTCCTAAGGCCTACTTGACTTCACATTCCAGGATGTCTGGCTCTAGGTGAGTGCACACCATCATGACTATCTGGGTTGTGAAGATCTTTTTGTACAGTTCTTCTGTGTATTCTTGCCACCTCTTCTTAATATCTTCTGCTTCTGTTAGGTCCANACTTGACTTCACATTCCAGGATGTCTGGCTCTAGGTGAGTGCACACCATCATGACTATCTGGGTTGTGAAGATCTTTTTGTACAGTTCTTCTGTGTATTCTTGCCACCTCTTCTTAATATCTTCTGCTTCTGTTAGGTCCATTCCATTTCTGTCCTTTATTGAGCCTATCTTTGCATAAAATGTTCCCTTGGTATCTCTAATTTTCTTAAAGAAATCTCTAGTCTTTCCCATTCTCTTGTTTTCCTCTATTTCTTTGCATTGATTGCTGAGGAAGGCTTTCTTATCTCTCCTTGCTATTCTTTGGAACTCTGCATTCAGATGCTTATCTTTCCTTTTCTCCTTCGCTTTTCTCTTCCCTTCTTTTCAAAGTTATTTGTAAGGCCTCCTCAGATAGCCATTTTGCTTTTTTTGCATTTCTTTTTCTTGGGGATAGTCTTGATCCCTGTCTCCTGTACAATGTCACGAACCTCCATCCATAGTTCATCAGGCACTCTGTCTATCAGATCTAGTCCCTTAAATCTATTTCTCACTTCCAGAGTATTATCATAAGGGATTTGATTTAGGTCATACTTGAATGATCTAGTGGTTTTCTCCAATATAATAATATCTCAATATAATAAAGGCCATTTGTGACAACACAGCTAACACCATACTGAACAGTATAAAGCTGAAAGCCTCTCCTCCACATTAAGAACCAAAACAGGGATGCTCACTCTCACCCACCACTTCAATTTAACATTGTGTTGAAAAGCCTAGCCACAGCAACCAGATAGGAAAGGAAATAAAAGTCATCAAAATTGAAAGAAAGGGCTCTCCAAGTGGTGCTAATGGTAAAGAACCTGCTGGCTAATGCAAGAAATGTAAGAGATACAGATCCATCCCTGGGTTGGGAGGATCCCCTGAAGGAGAGCATGGCAACCCACTACAGTATTCTTACCGGGAGAATCCCAAGGACAGAGAAGCCTGGTGGGCTACAGTCCATGGGGCTGCACAGAGTCAGACATGACTGAAGAGAATTAACATGCACAAACTGAAAGGGAAAATAAAGCCACCGCTATATGCAAATGACATTATTCCATTTATAGAAATCCCTAAAATCTCCACTGAAAAATAATTAGAACCAATAAATGAATTCAGCAAAATTGCAGAATACAAAATTAATATGCATAAATCTTTTCATTTTCTGTACACTACTAGTGAACTATCATAAAGAGAAAACAAAAAGTAATCTCATTTAAAATAGCATCAAAGAAAAATAAATAAAATACCAAGGAATTAACCAACGAGGTGAAAAACCTATCCTCTGAAAACTATAAAACATTGATGAAGGAAATTAATGATACAATAAATGGAAAGATATTCCACACTCTTGTATTGGAAAAATTAATATTGCTAAAATGCTCTTACTATGCAAGGCAATCTATAGATTTAATGCAATCAAAATATTATGACATTTTTCATAGAACTAGAACAAATAATCCTAAAATTTATGTAAAACCACAGAAGACCCCAAATTGCCAAAGAAATCTTTAAAAGAAAAGAACAAAACTGGAGGTATCATGGGCCCTGATCAGACTATATTACAAAGCTATAGTAATCAAAACAGTATGGTAGGTACTGAAACAAAAACAGACACACAGATCAGTGGAACAGACTAGAGATCCCAAAAACCATACACCTGTCATCAATTAATCTATGACAAAGGAGGTAAGAATATACAATGGAGAAAAGACAGTCTCTTCAATAAATGGTGCTGGGAAACTGGACAGCCACATGTAAAACAATATTAGAACATTTTCTCACACTACATACAAAAAATAAGCTCCAAATGGTTTAAAGACCTAAATGTAAGACCTGAAACCATATGGTTTCTAGAAGAGAACATATGCAGAACATTTTTTGACATAAATTGTAGCAATATAATTTTTTAATCTGTCTACTAAGGCAAAAGAAATAAAGCAAAACTAAACAAATGGGACAAAGTAAAAGCTTTTTCACAGCACGGGAAACCATCAACAAAATGAAAAGACAATTCACTGAATGAGAGAAAACATTTGCAAATGATGTGACCAACAAGGGCTTAATATCCAAAAAATGTAAACAACTCATAATTCATCATCAAAATAAAAAACAACTGATTTTTAAAAAGTCAGATGACCTGAAAAGACATTTTCCATAGAAGACATACAGATAACAAACACTTGAAAAATGTTCAACATCACTGTTATTAGAGAAATGCAAGTCAAGACAACACTGAGATATCCCCATACCTGTCAGAATGGCTAGCACTGAAAAGTCTACAAATGACAAATGTTGGAGAGGATGTGGAGAAAAGGGAACCCTTGTACACTGTTGCTGGGAAGGTAAATTGGTGCAATCACCATGGAAAACGGTATGGCAGTTCTTCAAAAAACAGAAATAGAACCACTATATAATCCAGCACTTCCACTCCTAGGTATATATCTAGAAAAAATAATAACACTAATTCAAAAAGATACATGCTCCCCAGTATTCACAGCAGCAATATATACAATAGCTAAGATATTAAAATAATCCAAGTATTCATTGAGAAGAAATGATAAAGATGTGGTATATACACACACATATGTAGTGGAATATTACTGAGCCTTTAAAAATGAAATTCTGCCATTTGCAGCAAAGTGCATGGAACTAGAGAATATTATCATTAGTGAAGTAAGTCATATGGAGAATGACAAATACTGAATGATATCACTTATTTGTAGAATCTAAAAATAAAACAAACCAATGTATACAGCAAAACAGAAACAGACTCACAGATATAGAAAACAAACTAAGGATTATCAGTGTGCAGAGGGAGGTGAGGAGAAGCAAAATAGGATCGTGGGATTAGGCAATACAAACTTCTATGTATAAAATAGATAAGAAGCAGGATACATTGTTGAGCACATGTGATTATAGCCATTATTTTGTAATAATTAATTTAATGGAGTATAATCTAAAAATACTACATCACTATGCTGTATGTCTGAAACTAATAAAATATTGTAAATCAACTATACTTTAAAAAGAAAAATGAAGAAAAAATTTTAAGAAAAGCTTTAAGGGCCAAGGCAATATCGTGATGTACAAAGTAAACTAAAGGAACAAAGTTTATATTATCAACATACATATATTATCCAACTTTGCTTATTTCCTTCTATATCCCTTAATTAGAAAAAAAAATTGTATGGATCTCAATCTTCATCTTCTCATTTCACACCTTAAAAACATAAATGAATACATACCAAAAAAGGAAATTAATGTGGACTTGGAAAAAATGAAGTTAAAGTTATCACAATATTCTACCTCAGTATATAATAATATATGCTTAATAGAAAATCAGAACAGAATCCAGAAAGCACAGTCTAGCACCAATACATTCAAGGTTCAAATAAGAACTCAAAACACTGAGCATTTGGCTAAATTGTTGGTTCAAAATCTCCTCAGGGTCTTCGTTTGTGAAATGTGAAACTGGCTGCCATACATGAATGGCAAGAAGAGACTAAAGAAAGAGCCAGATTGGGTTTAATAAGCAAGCGAACTTACATACAAGTCTTGTCTTGGGCAGTCACAAGTTAGTGGACCTCCTCTCTTGTGTATCAGAATCAAATTTTTACATAGAGGTCTTAAATGGGTTCAGTCACATATGCTGTCCAAAGGTCTCCACACCACATTACTGTCTCCAAGCTACATCCTTGAAATAACTCCTAACATGGTAATAGTAGGGGAAACATTCCACACACAGGGTAGGAGTAAAAAGGCTATGATTGCCCAAGACCAGCTCCAGGATCAATCAGTGGTCAAGTCTTCTCAATGACCTCCTCCAATACTCCACCCCTTGTGACCAGCTGTTATAATCTTATATATCCTCCTCTCCCATAATGTGTCTGAGCAGTCAGCAAAGGGTTTTATTAGTGTGGAGCTGTCTCATTTGGTGGCTATCTGACTGCACTGAAGACAGATGCCACAACAACAGTATAACCACATGCAAGAGAAAACACAGGTTAAGATAGTGATTCCCAATATAAAGTGACAATTTTTTCCACCAAGAGCCCCACAATCCAAACCATCACTTTACCAACTCCAGCTCTCTAAGCTGGAGTCCCCTAAGCTGGAGACCCCTAAACTACTGCACAATTGCACTCTTCTCACACACTAGTAAAGTAATGCTCAAAATTCTCCAAGCCAGGCTTCAACAGTATGTGAACTGTGAACTTCCAGATGTTCAAGCTGGTTTTAGAAAAGGCAGAGGAACCAGAGATCAAATTGCCGACATCTGTGGGATCATCAAAAAAGCAAGAGAGTTCCAGAAAAACATCTATTACTGATTTATTGACTATGCCAAAGCCTTTGACTGTGTGGATCACAGCAAACTGTGGAAAATCCTGAAAGAGATGGGAATACCAGACCACCTGACCTGTCTCTTGAGAAATCTGTTTGCAGGTCAGGAAGCAACAGTTAGAACTGGACATGGAACAACAGACTGATTCTAAATAGGGAAAGGAGTACGTCAAGGCAGTATTTTGTCACCCTGCTTATGTAACTTCTATGCAGAGTACATCATGAGAAATGCTGGGCTGGATGAAATACAAGCTGGAATCAAGATTGCCCGGAAAAATATCAATAACCTCAGATATGGAGATGACACCACCCTTATGGCAGAAAGTGAAGAAGAACTAAAGAGCCTCTTGATGAAAGTGAAAGAGGAGAGTGAAAAAGTTGGCTTAAAGCTCAACATTCAGAAAACGAAGATCATGGCATCTGGTCCCATCACTTCATGGCAAATAGATGGGGAAACAGTGGAAACAGTGAAAGACTTTTTCTGGGCTCCAAAATCACTGCAGATGGTGACTGCAGCCATGAAATTAAAAGATACTTTCTCCTTGGAAGGAAAGTTATGACCAACCTAGATAGCATATTCAAAAGCAGAGACATTACTTTGCCAACAAAGTTCCATCTCATCAAGGCTATGGTTTTTCCTGTGGTCATGTATGGATGTGAGAGTTGGACTGTGAAGAAGGCTGAGCGCTGAAGAATTAATGCTTTTGAACTGTCATGTTGGAGAAAACTCTTGAGAGTCCCTTTGACTGCAAGGAGATCCAATCAGTCCATCCTAAAGGAGACCAGTCCTGGGTGTTCATTGGAAGGACTGATGTTGAGGCTGAAACTCCAATACTTTGGCCACCTCATGTGAAGAGTTGACTCATTGGAAAAGACTCTGATGCTGGGAGGGATTGGGGGCAGGAGGAGAAGGGGACAACAGAGGATGAGATGGCTGGGTGGCATCACCAACAAGATGCACGTAAGTATGTATGAACTCCAGGAGTTGGTGACGGACAGGGGGCGCTGGCGTGCTGCAATTCATGAGGTCGCAAGGAGTCGGACATGATGGAGCGACTGAACTGAACTGAAATCAACTATGCACGCTCAGTCATGTCTGACTCTTTGCAACCATATGGACTGCAGCCCATGAGGCTCCTCTGTTCATGATATTTTCCTGGCAAAAATACTGCAGCAGGTTGCTATTTCCTTCTCCAGGGCATCTTCCCAACACAGGGATTGAACCAGTGTCTCTCATGTCTCCTGCATTGCGGTGGATTCTTTACCACTGAACCACCAGGGAAGCCCCACATTCACTTCACTGTGTATCTACTCGAGCCAGGTACTCTCCTGGGGATACTGCTGACACCAATAATGAAGGTAAACTTTAAAACCACCTCCCACTATCTTGTGATTAGAAAAATGTTGCTACCAATTTTCAGGTGTTTCAGAGTCTTATCTTTCATTTAATAAATGAAATTTAGAAAGAAAACCAACTTATGCCTGGCACTGGGGACACAGGCTCAATAAGTAATGGCCATTGACCTCAAGGGGTCCACGGTCTAGCAGTGGGGAAACAGAATCATTAATTTAATGGCAGAACTGTGATGAAGGGGAGAGGCAAAGTCAGATGAGGAAGGAGGGGCCAAAGAGAGATTCGTAGAAGTAGGGGTACCTGCATGGAATCCAGCAAGATGAGTAGAGACAGGGTACTATGTGGCTCAGTGGTAAAGAATCTGCCTGCCAATGCAGGAGACACAGATTCAATTCCAGGGTCAGGAAAGTCCCTTGGGGTAGGAAATGGCAACTCACTCCAGGGTTCTTGCCTGGGAAATCCCATGGACAGAGGAGCCTGGTGGGGTACAGTCCATGGGGTCTCAAAGCCAGACTCAACTGAGTTCACGCACACACACACAAAGTTGGAGCAGGAGGATTGTAAAGGCACTCAAAGCTGAAAGCAATATTTGAAAGCCAAGAAGAGAAAATTTCTACCTAAAACAAGAGAGCCACAACTAGGTTAACAGTCATTTTCCCAGCACACTATGCAAGCAGAGAGCACAGGGTTAAGAACGCTGACTCTAGAGTTAGAGAGACGTGATTTCAAAATTGGCACTCCCGGAACCCCGATTCCCTCACCTATAAAATGGGGGTAAGCGCTGCTGTGAGGACTGAATGAAGTCATGCCAAGCCACAGAGCCCCAGACGGGCAGGCGTCACTCAGGCTGTCACTGGCGCTGGTGTAGCTTGGGGTGACGGTGTGGACCATTACCATCAGATTAGGGGCTTACATTATACACTGTTTCAAGTTGTAAAATACTAATGCAGAATCCCCCTTATAGTCTCGGAGGGAGAAAAACGAAGATCATGGCATCTGGTCCCATCACTTCATGGCAAATAGATGGGGAAACAGTGGAAACAGTGAAAGACTTTTTCTGGGCTCCAAAATCACTGCAGATGGTGACTGCAGCCATGAAATTAAAAGATACTTTCTCCTTGGAAGGAAAGTTATGACCAACCTAGATAGCATATTCAAAAGCAGAGACATTACTTTGCCAACAAAGGTCTGTCTAGTCAAGGCTGTGGTTTTTCCAGTAATCATGTATGGATATGAGACTTGGACTATAAAGAAAGCTGAGTGCTGAAGAATTGATGCTTTTGAACTGTGGTGTTGGAGAAGACTCCTGAGAGTTCCTTGGACTGCAAGGAGATCCAACCAGTCCATCCTAAAGGAAATCACTCCTGAATATTCATTGGAAGGACTGGTGCTGAAGCTGAAACTCCAATAGTTTGGCCACCTATTGCCAAGAACTGATTCATTGGAAAAGACCCTGATGCTGGGAAATATTTAGGGCAGAAGGAGAAGGGGATGACAGAGGATGAGATGGTTGGATGCATCACCAACTCAATGGACATGAGTTTGAGTAAACTCCAGGAGTTGATGATGGACAGAGAAGCCTGGTGTGCTGCAGTCCACAGGGTCACCAAGAGTCAAACATGACTGAGCAACTGAACTGAACTGAAGCTGGGGTTTGAATTATCCAGGGTTTTCACTTATGTCCACATGTGACTTAATACAAATGATACATTAACAGACTCATCAGTTATATACACACTACATTCTGTTTGGATAATGACAGAGGTGCCTCCTAGCCAAGAAGTCATAACGTCCAAGTCCATTCTGTTTTAGAGGACAGCTTTTCTCACTAGAGACATTGCAGTGTTCAGTGAGGACAGGCTTTGCTGCCTATCATTTGTTCACTGGGTGAGTTTGTGGGTCCTACAATATCTACAGGCAATGGGGGGAATGAAGATGGCAGCCAAATGATCGTACCATGGAAAACAGATGTGCCCAGCTAGCCTTGAGGAGAGGGAAGTTGGCAGCTGTAGGAACTTGACCTTATGGTGCATACCACACATGTTGACCAGGGGAGGAAGCACTGTCAGGCATGAGAAAACAAACTAGGGAAAAATATGCCAGGCCAGACCCCACTTCCTCTCCTCTTTTTGATGGTATGTGTTCCCATTCCAGGCACAGCAATGTTCCCACCTTGCTGCAGGACAACAGAATCCTGGTGGGAACTGCACCCTTACACAGGGGTGCAACGTAAGTCACTCATCCCAGTAGGAAGTCCATTGCAAATTCCAGTAGATAACACCTTTCCCAGGTATGACAGAGCTTGGTATTCTCAAAAGCATAACATGTTGATTTACCGTGCAAGTGTAGGCAATGGCAGCCCCTCATAACTTCCACACCTTTGTGTTAAGAGTCCGATGGCTTTTGGCAACTCGTCTGCTTTGCTATTACAATACCCTCCCCTTTATTCTCCTCACTTTCCCTAGGAATTCACCTCTTAGTGTCCTAATCAAGCTTCTTCATAAGTACCCAGATCTTAATCCAAGCAAAATGGCAGACTAAGTTCTCTGATTTATTATCCTGCTTTCCCACTTTGTCACCATCCCCAAAGCTAGCAGAATAGCGGACAACCACATGTCCTCTAATCTCAGCTCTTCTTCCAACTTTCTAACTGGAGAGTCAACCTCTAGTTGGGCATCAGTGGCCACTATACTGCCCCAGAATAGACGCCAGCCCACCATTGCAGGCATTCATTTCCCTTCTTTGCCACAGCACCTTCTCAGATGAATGCATCAAACCAGTCAGTGTTTGCAGGGTGTCCCTGAATTCACATGGTGGTCCACAAGCATCTAATATAAGATGCCCCACCCCTCCCTACACAGAGATTGGCACCCAACTTGGGATTTCGTAGTGGATGCCTCTTTCCCAAGACCCACTTCTTCCACCTCCTGGCTGGCTCAGCAGTTGTTGGTTCAAAACCTCAAGAATTTATAAGGTGAAATCTGCAACAAGTCCTCACATGGACGGCAAGGAGAAACCAAAGAAAGAGGCAAACCATTCTAAGTTGGTAGGGGGCAGGTTTAATAAGCAAGAAAACTTAGATTTAAGACTTGGGCAGTCATAAGATGAGTAGATCTCTGCATCCACTCAAGAGAATCTAGAAAGCTGACATAGAGGGAGACCTTAACTGGGTTCAGTCACCTATTCAGTCCAGATGTAAAGAGAATTCTCATCAATCTTACACTAGGTATGTGACAAATTTACTCTATTTTTTAGAGAAATATGTGTGATCACTACTAGACACTGGACACCACACAAGACAAATAAGGCATGATGCCTGCTCTTCAGAAACTTATCGTCTGATAAAGGAATAGAGTGACACACACAAGGAGAAGAAATGAAGAGATATAGTTACTCTTATAGATGTTTGTGCAGTGAAAATGTAAAAGAGAGAGTAGTTCTTCCAGTTGAAGAATGAGGAAGTTGAGGAAATGTTTCAGGAATGTTCAGCTTCACAAAGAAGGTAATCATTGAGCTTAGCAAGGAAATATGTCTCTGGGTAAGCAGGGGTGTTCTCCAGGTAAGGAGGGAGACGAGGGTTGATGTGGAGCCCAAACAAAGGCAGAACGAATGAAATGGTATGATTTATTCAAGTTATTATGAATAGTTCAATTCAACTACTTCATGTGTCTACAAGAAAGAAAGAACACAGCAGGAGACGGAAGACGTAAATTGGGGCCAGATTATAAAGTGCTCTGTGATAAGGATTTGGGTGTCTATCTTAAGAAATTGTCACTGAAAGGCTTTAAGCAAGGGAGACACATGATCAGATCTCGGTTTTAGAAAGATTCTTCCAGTAACTTGTCAAGAATGGGTTGGAGGGATCAAACCTAGAGGCAAGGAGGTAAGAGGATTGAATAATCCATGTTGATGATAAGAGCCAACCCAGGAGTTACCGGCTGAGCGCGCCGAGCTGGAAGCGCCGAGGCAGGCGCGCGGCGGGCAGGCCTGGGGGGCGGGTCCGTGCGGGCCTCCGAGCCGCCCGCCCCGCCACGGAGAGGTCACGGCGTGAGGCGATCGCCGCGAGGTCGGAGCGCCGGGCTGCATCATGGCCTACTGCCGGCAGGAAGGGAAGGATCGAATCATATTTGTGACCAAAGAGGACCACGAGACTCCAAGCAACGCGGAGCTGGTGGCCGACGACCCCAATGACCCGTACGAGGAGCACGGACTGATCCTGCCAAACGGAGACATCAACTGGAACTGCCCGTGCCTTGGGGGGATGGCCAGCGGCCCGTGCGGGGAACAGTTCAAGGCGGCCTTTTCCTGCTTCCACTACAGCAAGGAGGATGTCAAGGGGTCGGACTGTGTGGGCCAGTTCCGGGCCATGCAGGAGTGCATGCAGAAGTACCCAGACCTCTACCCCCAGGAAGAGGAGGAGGAGGAGGAGGAGAAGCCGGCAGATCCCTTAGCGGAAGCAGCTGCCTCCGAGGCCAGCGCAACCAAAGAGGCGGCGGCGGCGAGCTAATGATGGCGGGGCACTGGGCTCCAGCCGCCTTCAGAGCCCAGACGAGCCTCTCCAAGAAAGCGTCTTTTCCCTCCGTTGTTCTGTGCACTGTAATGTACAAAATAAGTTATTGTGCTGATCGGGGGTCTTGGCCCCTTGCCGTATTTACACTGAAAAATGGGGTTGTGTGTATCTGTGTCTCACATGAACCTGTTGGTGAATATAGCTGCCACTTTTTTGAGTTCTCAGATTGTCCTGAACTTTGCCACCTGGAAATAACGTGCTGAATCATCTCAGCAGCCGGAAATCACTATCTGGGAGGGACTCTTGTGAGTGAGCTGATTTGTTTTGATTCTTTGTGTTCCTTTTAGTAGATTTTATACCCAGTTGGAAAGTGAAATAGAAACAAAACGTTTCCCCTTACAAATGCTGGGCTGGGGCCATTCCTTGTAAGCAGAGGTGAGATGATCAGGCCTCGAGTATTTGAGGAGGCGCTATGCTTCATTTCCGGTTCCTTCTGGTTTCCAGTTTTGCCTTGAGCTCCAGGTTTTCTATGGTTCGAAAGCAGAGCTTTGGACCCTCTGAGTGAATCCCTTTGTAAGTGAAAAAAAGGCTGATTTTTGATGTTATTATTGCCAAAGCTCGGCTCTGGGACCGTGTTCACACTGGTTCTGTCTCAGCCTGTCCAGACGCAGCGCTCCTGAGAGGTGGGGACCTAATCATCACCAGAGTGGGAGGCAAGAGAGCAAACTGTCAATTAAAAGGAAAACATGGTTTTTTTTTTTTAAAAAAAAAGAGCCAACCCAGGATAGTAACTCATGAACAGGAACTGGAAGAAGCCAGTAGCAATCAAGTTTAGGGCTTGATTGACTGAAAGAATGAAGGAAAAGGAAAGGCACAAGTCATCCATGGCTCTCAAATTCCTGGGATAATAGTAGTTTTGTTTTCTAAGATGGATAATTCATCCATAAACTTTGGAGTAAAACACAATAGATTTAGCTTGACCATTCTGACTTTGAGGAACCTGTGGAGGACCCCAGTGAACATGGTGCATAGGTTGGGGGCAGGGACACAACATGGTATGAAGCAGAGGCTGGGCATCAGCACCCAGGCCTCACTCTACATCAAATTTCAGGTGCAATCATTTCACGACTAAGATGTCAGAGCACAGATGGTCAGTCAACCCCTGTTAACACCAAAGCTGCCTCTATGTCAACATTTAAGAAGAGGGATAGCAAAGTTCTTTGTAACTAAACAGTAAGGTGGTCTAGCTTACTCTTGCAGGTAAAGCAGAATGGAAAATGTGGCAGAAACATTCTGAGAACAGACCCACACTCCCATATTCCTCCCTTCTTGATGTAGCCACTTGTTTTAAGTCAGCTGAAGGCCAAGTTCATCTCATACCACGGATCTAGACCACACTGGATCCGAATAAAGTCAGACTTTGCTTCAGTATTTGGTTCACACTATAATACTCTGATTAAAGGAAACTTGACTTATCCTTTCACATCTATCTCTAGTTTAGATCCGGTACCTGTCTTCTCATATGGGGGTGTCTCTAACCCACTGAATAAACCATCTTAGTTCCTTACACCAAGCTCTAGCTGGGTAACCTGACTTTCCTAAATCAGTCATCTGCTCTGTAAGCCCCTTTCTCTCACACCACCTACAAGCTTAAGATAACCAGCACATTTTATACTTAAAAACACATCTTAAATAGCCATAGACAGTTCTCAGTCTATAAAAAAACAAGCTAATTCTGATACTGTCCCTTAGAAGTTTTTCAGCTGACACAGAACACACAAACAAGTGCACTGACTGACCAAATATATACATTAAATGTGTAAAATAAAAATTGCTAGAGACCACCTATATTCAAAGACCACCTTCTGAAATAGCTAAGGGCTCTGAACATGTAGTTTATTTCCCATCAGAGTAATGTGTTTTGAACCTACCTTAAGAGACCACCTGCCTAACATGAATGCAGGCCCTTTCCCCAGTACATTAGGCTATTAAAAAATTTTTTTGAGAAAAGAAGTTAAACAAAATGCATTGCCTAGCCAGCTCTAGCTCAGCATATACCTCTCTCCATAAGCAATGTTTTTCTTAAAACCACCCCACACGGGGCTTTAAGCTTCGCTGTTGAGTTCTCAGACCCTGATGCCAAGCAATGGCCCTATTTAATGGCTAATGGTTCACAGCAATGATCAAACTTGCTGTAGATTTCCTGAGATCCATTATGGGAACCTATCTCCACACAAAATCACCCAGAAAATCCTTGGGATAATTTGGATGGTGTTCAGGGCCATCTACATTGACTCTAACATAATTATTGGTTATAAAGCCCTGAAGGATCATTCTATGTGTGTTAGAGGCATAAACTATAGGGAACATTGTTAAACAGACAACCATTTGCCAGAAAGACCACTTAATTTTAGAACCCAGGGTGGTCTCCATATGTAGATTTCATAGCTTTATATTATGAGCAAGAGCAGGTTACTCACTGTACCAGGTGGTAAGTGGAGAGTGAGCATGTTGAGTAGAAGTAGCGCTGGGAAGAAAATTACCACCTTTCACCAAATCATTTAGGAAAGACTTCAAACAATGTATAGCAGCAAATGAAAGCAGTGAATTTTTGTCTGCCATCAAAAATCACAGTTGCTATGTGCATGTGTTAGTCATTTCAGTCGTGTCCAACTCCTTGCAACCGCCTGGACTGTAGCCCACCAGGCTCGTCTGTCCATGGGATTCTCCGGGCAAGAATGTTAGAGTGGGTTGCATTCCCTTCTCCAGGGGATCTTCCCTACCCAGAGACTGAACCCCAATATCCTGTAGCTCCTGCAATGCAGGCAGGTTCTTTACCTGCTGAGTCATAAGGGTACCTCCACAGTTGCTATATTGGGGCCGAATTATGGAAAAAAGGGGGTGCAAATACTTTGCCAATAAACATGACAGGCCTTCAGTATTCAAAGGCTACTGTTTGAAAAGCCAAACTTTACATGAGAAGGAGCTCTGTCCAGTAACCCTTTTGACAATCCTCTCTCAGGGACTAGTGGCCAGTAGATTGCCACAGAAACGCATAGGTAAATGCTTAACAGGCTATAACCTTCAAAGACAAAGATAAATATGACCACAAATACATATATACAACCATAAACCATAAAAGCAAAGCTAAATTAATAACAGGCAAGTGGGAAGCGGGGTAACTGCTGGTGGTCCTCTTGAATTTGGAATGTGTACACCTATTAAAAAAACTGAATAATCTCACTGTGTCTTCAACACAGCTTGTTTTCCTAGTTTCTTTCTCCAGTTATTGAAGCTTAAATAAAGTCTCCACCAAAGAAATTAAGAAAGCCGTTTCTGCCAGGCTGCCAGCAAGAAAGGAGCAGAATTTTCCACTGCCGTTTGCTGGAAAGTTGGTTTATCCTTGTTCCTTAATGCACACTGCAGGCAGGCTCTGTAATGAGCATGCGGTAAAAAATGTTTCATCAGGGCTGGGATGTCATACTGACTTGGTCCAACACATTAGGTTTTATAGCTGATCTTTGCACATTGTTAACAACTGTGAGATCCAGGAACCCTGCTTTTAAACAGCTGTGGGAATTCACTGACTTCTAATATCTCATCCTGAAAGAGGAGAATAGTTAATGGGATCCAATCTGAGCACTTTCTGAAAACTTAATTTTGAAGTTATGGGCCCTAATAAAGATATATTAGCACCTAGTTGATACAGTCTCTAAATTTTACTTTCAACAGTTGAAATCATGCATCTTACTTTCAGCCTGCAACCAGGTGGCTTCTGTTGGTAAATTGATGTTTTCAAAGAGTTTTAAAACATACCATAGCTTTTTTGTTTGGTTTGGGATGTTCTTTGTTCAGTGTTAATTGGCTCAACCTTTTGAATTCACTTTTTAAAAACAGCTTTACAGCACAGTGTTCCATAGCCATGAGGCAATGTAACTTTTGTTTTTTCCAAAAACAATCAAACAAAAAACAAATTTAAAAAAACCAAGCATACACACACACCAAAAAAAAAAAAAAAAAAACTGAATCTCCTGCAAAGTGCATCCTAGTGATCATGGTCCCAAACATTGGAAGGCAAAGGCATATGTAGGGCAGCCTACACGATGCTGAAATTAGCAGTTTCTAAAGCATCACACAATTCTTTCATGCAACTCCCTGACAGTGGTTTAACTTTTTAGAAATCCCTCCGCATATTTAATCAAATTTCAGAGTCTGTAAAATTTAGCTCAGTTTAATGCTCTCATATCAGGGATAAGAAAAACCAAGATCTAGCTAGATTAAATCACTTGCCTAAAATCAAACTAATACTGTTAAGTAACTAATATTTGCTGTACTTACTGTGTGCCAGGTGCTATGCTTACTACTTCACACACATTATGTTATTGTTGTTGTTCAGTCATTAATTGTGTCTGATTCTGCAATCCCAAGGACTGCAGCATGCCAGGCTTCCTTGTCCTTCACTATCTCATCCTCATGGAGTCGGTGATGCCATCCAACCATCTCATTCTCTGTTGCCCTCTTCCTCCTGCCCTCAATCTTTTCCAGCATCAGGGTCTTTTCCAGAGTCAGCTATTTGTATCAGGTGGCCAAAGTGTTGGAGTTTCAGCTTCAGCATCAGTCCTTCCAATGAGTATTCAGGATTGATTTCCTTTAGGATAGACTGGTTTGATCTTCTTGCTGTTCAAGGGACTCTCAAGAGTCTTCTCCAGCACCACAGTTCAAAAGCATCAATTCTTTGGCACTCTGCCTTCTTTTTGGTCCAACTCTTATCTGTACATGACTGCTGGAAAGACCACAACCTTGACTATATGAACGTTTGTTGACAAAGTGATGTCTTTGCTTTTTTAATACACTAAGTTTGTTATAGTTTGCCTGACAAGAAGCAATCATCTTCTAATTTCATGGCTGTAGTCACCAGTCACAGTGATTTTAGAGCCCAGTAAGAGGAAATCTGTCATTGCTTCCACCTTTTCCCCTTCTATTTGCCATAAAGTGATGGGACCGGATGCCACGATCTTAGTTGTTTTAATATTGAGTTCTAAACGAGCTTTTTCACTCTCCAGTGCTTCCTAAGGCCCACTTGACTTCACACTTCAGGATGTTTGGCTCTAGGTGAGTGACCACACCATTGTGGCTATCCAGGGCCATTAAGACCTTTTTGGTACCATTCTTCTGTGTGTTTTTGCCACCTCTTCTTAATCTCTTCTGCTTCTGTTAGGTCTTTTCCACTTCATCAGCTCATGTGTACTTCAAAATACCCCTGAGGAATCATTTGATATGAACTTTCCATCACTGCATAACAAATCATCACAAACTTATCACAAATTTATTATCTCAAAGTTTACATGGGTCAGGGATCTGGCACATTTTGGCTGAATTCTCTGTTCAAGATTCCAGAAGGCTGAAATCAAAGTGTCAGCTGGCTGCCTTCTCATCTGGACTACAGAAACAATCTGTTTCCAAGCATGTGTGATTAAGGTCCTGTTTTCTTGCTAGCTGTTTTCACCTTGGGTAGGAACTAGGAATTTTTGCAAGTTTGAATTTTGTTTTCATTCTTTAGAAATTCAAGGAATTATAGCTCATGCAAACTCAAAGTAAAAGCATTTATTTGTGAATTTGTAAGTCTGTTTCTTTGTTAAACATCCACTTTTCATGTGTAAGTTATTTCTCCTTCCTATTTGTGCTCCTATTGTTTAGGTGCATATATTTTTATGCTGTAATAGAAAGTTTTCTGCCTCATCATTTAGTGTGTGCCTGTCACTTCAGTCATGTCCAGCTCTTTGCCATCCTATGGACCGTAGCCAGCCAGGCTCCCTTGTCCATGAGATTTCTCAAACAAGAATGCTGGAGTGGGTTGCCATTTTCTTCTCCAGCATATCTTCCCAACCCAGGGTTCGAACCTGAGTCTCTTACATCTATGGAAGGCAGTCTCTTATGTCTCTGCACTGGAAGGCAGGTTCTTTGCCACTAGGGCCACATGGGAAGTTAGCACCCAATTTTACATTTTTCTGAAGAAAGAGAAAGGCTAAATCCCCAAGAGTTTCTGAATGTATAGGATATACATTTAATAAACAGAAGAATAAAGTTGTAAAGTCATCATATGAGTTAATACAATGCATATGTTTAATTATGTAGGGACAAGGATAAAAGCATTTTAAGAATATGAAGCAAAGAAAGTAAACCAAAAGGTTAGGATATACTTTATTTTCCTTATTCTGGAATATGTTTGTCTACTCCTTACCTCTGACCCCAAACTCTGCAACCACTCTATTCATCTTTCAGATTCCAGCTTAGTTATTATCCCTTCTATGAAGACTTTCCTTAGCCTAATTCTGGGTTAAATGGCCCTCTTAAGTAACTATAGTTTAGTATCATAGTACTTACTATATTGTGTCATAATTACCTATTGCCAAATATACTTTCAAATTTTCCAAACGTATAGACTACAAAAAGTCCTTCTTGGAGCAGCAAGGAGATGGAGCCTGTATCTCAGTCTCCATTTTATCCTTGGCAGCTAGTACCATGTCTGACATCTAGTAGACACAAATTAAATGTGGTTAAATAACTGAATTAAGTTGAGCCTGATACCCAAGAGGATAACCTGACAGAGCTAAAAGGAAATACTCAGTTCTTTGATCAACCCAGAAACTTCTAAGGGTAAAGATGGAGTTCCGAAATAGGAATGTTGTTTATCCAATCTGTGTATGACAGTTCGCATCTGCTACTCCCAAACTCCCAATCCATTGCATCCCCTTCCTTCCCACCTGGCAACCATAACTCTGTTTTCTACACCTGTGATGACTACAAATTTTAAATGTGTCCCCAATACAACCTGCAATCCCCTTATATGCTGTGCTTAGTCACTCAATCATGTCTGACTCTTTGCAACCCCATGGATTGTACCCCTCCAACCTCCTCTGTCCATGGGGATTCTCCAGGCAAGAATATTGGAGTAGGTTGCCATGCCATCCTCCAGGAAGTCTTCCCAACCCAGGGACTGAACCTAGTTCTCTCACATTGAAGGGGGATTCTTTACCATTTGAGCCACCAGAGAAGCCCAAGAGTACTGGAGTGGGTAACCTATCCCTTCTCCAGAGGATTTTCCAACCCAGGAATCTAACCAGGGTCTCCTGCACTGAAGGCAGATTCTTTACCAGCTCAGTTACCAGGGAAGCCCACAGTCCTCTCATATTCACTTAGTAACTTCCCATTCTCTGAGATTAGTATTTCACATTCATATCCCACAGTCCCCTGCCTCCTCACCCCATTGCCCCATCTCACCCCACTCCAGTCATATTAACCTTGTTTTTGTTTCTTGAACTCACTGAAAATATTTCACCTCTGTCTTTTACTTGCTGTTCCTTACCCATAATGCCCTTTCTCAAAATAATTACATGACCACTGGCAACAATATTTTGTCTCAAATGTTACCTCTTCCAGTAGAAGACCTACCTTAACCACACCAGCTACAGGAGTCCCCTACATACCAGATCACTCTACCACTGTATCCTGTTTTACTGTTTTTAGACCACTATCTGAAATTATTTGTTTTTTTTTTTTTTTTTTTGTGATTGCTTTCTTTATTTTTTATTTATTTATTTATTTATTTATTTTTTAATTTTATTTTTATTTTATTTTACTTTACAATTTTATAGTGTATCTGCAGCCCATCAAAATAAAAGCTTCTTAAGACATTTTTCAACATTTCATTGCAAGAAGCCAAAACAATTCCAAGTAAATAATAGGTACACAATAAATAATTGTTGAGTTAATGCTTAGGAATTAATTTTGACATTGAAACCAGAGACACTGGGAATTCTAAGTATTTGCCAGTCACATCAAGGTAATATCAGCTCTTTGATTTTTATTTTTTGAAGACTTTAACTTCAAAAATTTTGATCATTTACACACTAATAGAACTTTGTTTAAGCAAACTATTAGTTCAGTTCAGTTCAGTTCAGTTCTGTCACTCAGTCATGTCCGACTCTTTGCAACCCCATGAATTGCAGCACGCCAGGCCTCCCTGTGCATCACCAACTCCCGGAGTCTATTCAAACTCATGTCCATAGAGTCGGTGATGTCATCCAGCCATTTCATTCTCTGTCGGCCCCTTCTCCTCCTGCCCCCAATCCCTCCCAGCATCAGGGTCTTTTCCAATGAGTCAACTCTTCGCATGAGGTGGCCAAAGTACTCGAGCTTCAGCTTTAGCATCAGTCATTCCAATGAACAGCCAGGACTGATCTCCTTTAGGATGGACTGGTTGAACCTCCTTGCAGTCCAAGGGACTCTCAAGAGTCTTCTCCAATACCACAGTTCAAAAGCATCAATTTTTCAGCACTCAGATTTCTTCACCATCCAACTCTCACATCCATACATGACCACTGGAAAAACCATAGCCTTGACCAGACGGACTTTTGTTGGCAAAGTAATATCTCTGCTTTTTAATATGCTATCTAGGTTGGTCACAACTTTCCTTCCAATAAACCACTAATCATTTATGTCTCTCTAATAGACACAAGTTTTCCAGAACCATTATACACATTATTGAAGGTGAAAGGCTAATCAAGAATTTGAATCTAGACCTTAATCAATGTCAATAAATCCATGTATGTCTTACCTGTTCAATCATGTTTATTATGCTGATTTGGCTTAGAGATGATTGGCATATGTGCAGTAAGAGAAAGTAATTAAAGTTTTCTAATATAAATTAATTTCCTTTAAGGTTCTGATCTCATGTATTACCTGGAAACAGTATTCTCAGGTGCCTAGATTCCTTATACATATATAGTCCATTATATTCCACTCAAATTCATGACATGGGATGAAATGTAAGGAGGATTTTGTGGCAGGAAACAGTATTAAAACACATTTAATTCCTTGACTATTTCATGGTGCCAGGCACTGGGCCAGGTGTTACAGGAGGTTCAAAGAAGAGTGAAGTGCAGCATCTGCCCTCAAAATACAGCCCTAAGAAGACTCGGTTTGAGAGAGAAAGGACAACATTGAACGAAATGTTTCACTGGGGTTATTGGATGAACTAAAAACATCAACAGTTTGATTTAAAAGCTATGTATCTGATGACAGAAACTTGTAACAGCCAAAGGTTAAGTGTAGCTTGACACTCATAATTTACAAACTGAAATTATCTTGTCTTTTCATATTTTCTTTTAAAGAACTTCAAGGGAGTAATAGTTGGCTTGGGTTTAAACCCTGGCTAAGTCTGAAAATTGTTCTACAGTATTTATAACTTGTTTTAATGTTATTTTTCTACCTTATGTTCTCCTAGACAGATGACAATATAAATAAAACCAAATAAAATCAATTTTTTCAATAAAATTTGGTCCAAATTTTAGTGAATCTAATAATTCAAGTGGAAAATTCTGAAAAAGATGGGAATACCAGACCACCTAACCTGCCTCTTGAGAAATCTGTATGCAGGTCAGGAAGCAACAGTTAGAACTGGACATGGAACAACAGACTGGTTCCAAATAGAGTCCCATCACTTCATGGGAAATAGATGGGGAAACAGTGGAAACAGTGTCAGACTTTATTTTTGGGGGCTCCAAAATCACTGCAGATGGTGACTGCAGCCATGAAATTAGAAGACGCTTACTCCTTGGAAGAAAAGTTATGTCCAATCTAGATAGTATATTCAAAAGCAGAGACATTACTTTGCCGACTAAGGTCCATCTGATCAAGGCTATGGTTTTTCCAACGGTCATGTATGGATCTGAGAGTTGGAATGTGAAGAAGGCTGAGCGCCGAAGAATTGATGCTTTTGAACTGTGGTGTTGGAAAAGACTCTTGAGAGTCTCTTGGACTGCAAGGAGATCCAACCAGTCCATTCTGAAGGAGATCAACCCTGGGATTTCTTTAGAAGGAATGATGCTGAAACTGAAACGCCAGTACTTTGGCCACCTCATGTGAAGAGTTGACTCATTGGAAAAGACTCTGATGCTGGGAGGGATCGGATGCAAGAGGAGAAGGGGACGACCGAGGATGAGATGGCTGGATGGCATCACTGACTCGATGGACATGAGTCTGAGTGAACTCCGGGAGATGGTAATGAACATGGAGGCCTGGCGTGCTGCGATTCATGGGGTCGCAAAGAATCGGACACAACTGAGCGACTGAACTGAACTGAACTGAATAATTCAAGTTACCTCTGGAAGTCAGTTATCAGCAGAGCATAGTATACAGATTTGTATCATATCAAATTCCTCCAAAAGGTCAACAGCTATTAGTAGCTAAAAGTGTTTTGTAAACATTTTTTGAATATTTTGTTAATATTGAATAATTTGAAAACAGAGAACACTTTTCTAGAGGGCTAGTTCAGGGAATCCACAAGGAAAAAAATCCAAGGTTTTAACTTTGTGATGGAATATCCTGCATAAATTTAGATAGTTGGGTCAGGAATCCTACACATCAGCTAGATCTTGGTCTAGCTGTTGGTCTAGATCTTGGTCTAGCTGTTGGTCTAGATCTTAGTTTAGATGTTGCAAGCCAGTTTCTGTTGGACATATGGTCCTGTTTATGAAAAATGTGTAGAAGAGTGGAACACATTGGCCCACCAACAATGCAGATTTTAACTTTAAGATGCTTCAGAGAATTAAAATAGAGATTGTGTATTACTTAGCACAACCTATGGAGAAGGAAATGGCAACCCACTCCAGTATTCTTGCCTAGAGAATCCCATGGACAAAGGCGCCTGGTGGGCTGCTGTCCATAGGGTCACACAGAGTTGGACACGACTGAAGTGACTTAGCATGCGTGCATGCATTGGAGAAGGAAATGGCAACCCACTCCAGTATTCTTGCCTGGAGAACCCCATGGACAGAAAAGCCTGGTGGGCTGCCATCTGTGGGGTCGCACAGAGTTGGGCACAACTGAAGCAACTTAGCAGCTGCAGCAATAGCAGCACAACTTCGGTGTTTATTTAAAACTAGATTTATTTCTTATTATTTCCCTTAATAGGAGTAGAAAAAGAAAAGAACTAAAGAGCAAGGGGATGGATCTTTTAGATCCTCAAGAGAGAGGAGTTGGCTTATGTTGCCCACACACGTAAATCTCTACAGCTGTGGTCTTGGAGGAAGTATCCAAAGAAGTCAACAAATAAATTTCAACTCTCATTTTAAAACTTTGGCAGTGGGTATATCAAACAACCTGCTGAGAGATATGTGTGGCATCTATTTGCCATTGCAGAATCAAGCCTCAGGCTTCCCTAAACTCATACAATCCTTCAAACAAGACAACATTTGAAAATGGAAACCATCTTGGCCCCACCAGGCAGGAGGAAACTTCTGGATCCCATAGTCTCACTCTTGGTGTTCTTTCCTCTTCTTTCTGCCTATCTGTGCTCAATTGTGTGCTCAGTCACTCTGTCATGTCTGACTCTTTGCAATGCCGTGGACTGTAGCCAGGTTCCTCTGCCCGTGGAATGTTCCAGGCAAGAATACTAAAGTGGGTTGCCATTTCCTACTCCAGGAGATCTTCCCAATCCAGGGACTGAACCCATGTCTCTCATATCTCCTACACTGGCAGGCAGATTCTTTACCATTGGTGCCACCTGAGAAGACCTTTTGCCTTCATAGTGAAAGTCTCTCAGTCGTGTCCAACTCTGCAAAGCCATGGACTATACAGTCCATGAAATTCTCCAGGGCAGAATACTGGAGTAGGTAGCCATTCCTTCCTCCACGGGATCTTCCCAACCCAGGGATCAAACCCAGGTCTCCCATATTGCAGGCAGATTGTTTACCAGCTGAGCCACCAGGGAAGCCCAAATCATAGATATATGTGTTCTTTAATACAACACAGCATAAAAATGAAAGTGTTAGTCTCTCAATCATGTCTGACTTTTTGGGACCTCATAGTCTGTAGCCTACCGGGCTCCTCTATCCATGGAATTCGCCAGCCATTCCCTTCTCCAGGGGATCTTCCCAGCCCAGGGATCAAACCCAGGTCTCCCATATTGCAGACAGATTCTTCATCATCTGAGCTACCAGGGAAGCCCATTCTGCCTGTATAGTCTCTGTTTATCCTTTAAGGCCCAACCCAGACTCTAACTTCCTCAAAAATCTTCCTCACTATTTCAGCCCATACACATTCTCTCTGCAGAAGCTTTATTACATATACAATGCATGTCACACAAGTTTGCATTTTATTAGGTCTTGTATTATTTTCTAGCAAAATCCAACTTCAGTAAAATGACAAGTTTCTTTCATTATACATTATAAAGCCCAGTTCAGTTCAGTTCAGTTCAGTCACTCAGTTGTGTCCAACTCTTTGAGACCCCATGAACCTCAGCACTCCAGGCCTCCCTCTCCATCACCAACTCCCGGAGTTTACCCAAACTCATGTCCATTGAGTCAATGATGCCATCTAACCATTTCATCCTCTGTTGTCCCCTTCTCCTCTTGCCCTCAATCTTTCCCAACATCAAGATCTTTTCAAATGAGTTAGCTCTTTGCATCAGGTGGCCGAAGTATTGGAGTTTCAGCTTCAATAGCAGTCCTTCCAATGAACACCCAGGACTGATCTCCTTTAGAATGGACTGGTTGGATCTCCTTGCTGTCCAAGGGACTCTCAAGTGTCTTCTCCAACACCACAGTTCAAAAGCATCAATTCTTCAGCACTCAGCTTTATAGTCCATCTCTCAAATCCATACATGATTACTGGAAAAACCATAGCCTGGATTAGACGGACCTTTGTTGACAAAGTAATGTCTCTGCTTTCTAATATGCTTTCTAGGTTGGTCATAACTTTCCTTCCAAGGAGCAAGCATCTTTTAATTTCCTGACTGCAATCACCCTCTGCAGTGATTTTGGAGCCCAGTAAAATAAAGTCAGCCACTGTTTCCACTGTTTCCCCATCTATTTGCCATGAGGTGATGGGATCGGATGCCATGATCTTAGTTTTCTGAATGTTGATCTTTAAGCCAACTTTTTCACTCTCCTCTTTCACTTTCATCAAGAGGCTCTTTAGTTCTTCTTCACTTTCTGCCATAAGGGTGGTATCATCTTCTGCATATCTGTGGTTATTTATAATTCTCCCAACAATCTTGATTCCAGCTTGTGCTTTCTCCTGCCGAGTGTGTCTCATGACGTACTCTGCATATAAGTTAAATAAGCAGGATGACAATATTCATCCTTGATGTACTCCTTTTCCTACTTGGAACTAGTCTGTTGTTCCAGTACCCTGTTAATCACATAATATGTGCCTTGAAGGTTGTGAATGCCAAGCTGTTATCAAGCTGCTCTTAGAATTATCAAGATCTAGTTTATCTTAATATGGTCATTCATAACTCACGGACAAGTTACAATAAAAAGAATAACATATAATACTCTCTTTTCAAAGGAGCTAACTTGGCAAAGCAATGATAAAAGTAAAGCAACCTCACTTTTAAGTTAGGACCATATTTTCCAAATGATACCAAAGACTTTGGTTACAGAATCTTCCTTTTTTTCGTAATACCTGTGGTCTCACAGAGATCCCCACAGCTTGCTGATCACATTCTTTGTGACAAGGTTCAGTCCTGAATATCCCCAGTTGTTATTGATGGATATAAACAATACTTGCCTTAAGGCTCATGGAATCCAGGTGTTAGGGCAGAGGTTTATCTCAGCTGGGAGCGGGCAAGTCTTTCTCAGGATTGGAATTCTATGCACAGCGTGTGGAGTTAGATCTATCCCATAGGGCTAGTTCTAGAGGCTTAACCATGGTGAAGGGTGGGGATGTGTCCCTAGTTTGGCCCCTAATACCATTTGATAGCACCCAATAAACGGAGAAAGTATGACTGCTCTTATCATCTTGATTTATTTGCCAGCCTTAGTATTGACATCTTAGAAATCCAATTTGTTCAGTTGGGTTTTGTCACTATTTATTACAGAGTTTTTCCTTGTCAGTGCCATTCCTTCACCATTCTCCAGCTGATTTGGTGTCCATCCTATCAGTCATCCAGGGCTGAGTTCAAGGAATACATTTACCATGACTGACCTTTCCCAGTAAACTAGTTCACATTAACAGAGGCCACTCTTAGATAAGGTGAAATTTTCACATCCTTATTTGGCCTTCTTTCTGGCAAGCTGCTTTTGTGTCTTTTGTACCTTTTAAAAAAATACATCAGCTTGAAAAAAAGAACTAAAAATCAAAGCAATGTGTATGAGCTGTTTGCTGTAATTCCGTGTAAAATCAAATGGAATGGAGGCAGATATTAAAATTAGTGGATGAAATAAAGTAATAGGGCTTGGAAAGTCTGTTGTTACCAATTATCTATATAATCATTCCTCAGATCTGTGGGGTATTAGGATAGTAAATCCCTTCTATAAAATGGCATGGGATTTGCATATAACCTACACACATCCTTCCATATACTTTAAAACATCTTTGGATTACTTACAACGCTTAATACAGTGTAAGTGCTATGTAAATAGTTTTAAATACAATGTAAGTTCTATGTAAATAGTTGCAAACAATGTAAATGCTTATATAAATTGCTGCCTGTGCACAGCAAATTCAAGCTTCACTTTTTGGAACTTCCCAAAAATCTTTGTCCCGAGTATTTCCAATCCAGGTTGGTTAAATTTGAGGATATCATACCAAAGGATACAGAGAGCCAACTATATTCTTTCATATTCTCCTCCTCACTCATTTTTATTTTCCCATCACCATGAACTCTTAAGAAATGAAATATGCAAATTCAGCATTTCTAATTTGAAAAAGAAGAGTTGTACTAAGGAGTTACTTTAGGACAAGCAGGGAAAATGTCCTAAAGGCATTATTTTCTCATTCTAGAATATCATCATTTCTTATCCAAATACTCCATCAAGAAAGACATTTTTTTTTCTTGTGTCTGACTTCTGTCTCAATCCATGTGCCACTTACAGATGAAGGGACATTTATTCAAGGCCCAGTTTATGTCTAATTTTAATATTAACTTTTTCTGATACCAAATAAAAAGCAAAACTTCAACTTAAAAAAAAAGTAAAAATGTTCTATCTTGGAATTAAGTCAAATAGGATTTTAATTCTCACAGTTTGTTCCACTTTCTAAGATTTATATAGTTTGCATATTCCTCACATAATTCCCTACATTGTCCTACTTGATCTCTCCTCGCCCCTTTTATTTACCTAATAATCTGATGAATATGATATTCTGAATTGCCACTAAATACACTATCTTCTCCTAAAAATGTCTTTTATTATGTTGGCTTTGGACTTCTCCAGAGAATCAAACAAACACTGTTGGTAATCAGGACTTCACTAAACTTTGTTTATGCTTGCTTCATGATTTCTTCTTAGCCCCTCTCTCCATTCAGTTGCCTTCAGCAAGAATCTGTGAGCTCCTACTCTGCCTCAGCAAATGTAAACATAATACTTCACCATAAGGAGCAGAGAGTCTAGTTGGGATTTATTTAGTTTCTTTCCTGTGCAGAGCACTATATTAAGGTGCGTTCACATAGTAACAGTTACATAACAGTCCACAACAGAATCCTAGGGCTTAAGAGAAATGACTTTGGATTCAGTCTTGTTTATGTTCAATTCCAGTCATCAGTTGCTTTGTCTGCCAGGTCTATCCTCTTCTAATTTTCTAATTTAACTGACTCCATCCATGTCCTATGAAAGGCACTGCCCTGCTTTATAGTGTGACCCTACCTGCCCCCAACAGGAGCTGCTTGGGTCCACTGTACCTAACTCTCTGTGCACGTCTCTTCTCTCTCAACCTCTCTCTGTTTCTCTCTCTCTCTCTCTCTCTCTCTCTCTCTCTCTCTCTCACACACACACACACACACATGTGCACGTGCACACACATTTTTGAATTAAGAGATAAGGAAACCATAGTCGAGTTGCAGTGGGCTTTGGATATATGAAGTCAATTACAGACAAGCAAAGCTACATGTGAGGAGAAGGTGAAGAGAAAGGCGCACTGTTGTAGATTGCACAGATGCCCCAGACTCTTCCCATCCTTCTGGGCATGCACCTCTGAAACATGATTTTGCAGCTCCTCACATCAAGGTGAAGTTTACCTCTCCAGACACTGAATCTAGACGTGGTCATGCAGCTTGCTTTGGCCACATGGCACAAGCAGAGGCTTAGCAAGTGCTTCTGCATTAGTGATTGCCATCTCTCTTACTGGCCTCTGGAACCCTGAGACCACGAGGTGAAGAAGCCCGGGATAGGATGCTGGCGGATGTGAGAGCAGGAGAGCAGAGGTGTGCAGCCAGCGGAATCACACCCCACTGTATGACCAGCCTGCCAATTGCCAGGAATGTGAATGAGACCAGGCCAGGCCATGGAGCCCAGCTGAGCCACCAGCTGTATCCAACAGTGGAGTCAGTCCAAACCTAAAGAATCTCCCAGCTGACCCACAAAATCAGGAGAAATAATACGAGTCTGTTGTTTTAAGCCAGTTAGCTTAGGGGTTTTGCTTGTTTTGCTCCGATTATGAGAAGGCAATGGCACCCCACTCCAGTACTCTTGCCTGGAAAATCCCATGGATGGAGGAGCCTGGTAGGCTGCAGTCCATGGGGTCGCCAAGAGTCGGACATGACTGAGCGACTTCACTTTCACTTTTCACTTTCCACTTTCATGCATTGGAGAAGGAAATGGCAACCCACTCTAGTGTTCTTGCCTGGAGAATCCCAGGGACAGGGGAGCCTGGTGGGCTGCCGTCTCTGGGGTCGCACAGAGTCGGACACGACTGAAGCGACTTAACAGCAGCAGCAGCATGTGACATGGACACTTGTCACCTCAGCACTTTTTCCATCCAGATATGGCACTACTGCAGAGACTCCTACTCTCCCACCTCAGAGGTGAACATGTGACACAGACTGGAATAACAAGCACCCTAAACCATGAAATCAGCAATGGCTGCAACCCAGGTAAGGACAATGAGAATCCTTTTTCTGACTTTGCTCTGATAACTAACAACAACAGCAAAAAAAAGACTACATCTTTCTGTGGTTCTTTCCTTCTGAGGACCTACCTGAAGCTGTATTTGTTACCAGCTGATAAGGGACTGCTAAGAATGAAATCAGCACAGAGAAAGCAAAACCAAGAGACAGAGGGAAAAAATAGATTAATTTTTCATAACATCATGTGAATCCCTGGATCTAACCATGCTGTAAGGTCTTGGACTTCACAATTCCTTTTTTGTCCAAACTGTTTTAAGTTGGGTTTCCAACTCTCTCAACTCAGAGTCCAGTCCGGCACACTACTTCTTCTCAGTCTCTTTAAAGTGCCCAGGATGTATGGTGTCTACTCCCTCTATCTGATGATGGGTAAAAATGTGGCTTTTTGCATTTCTCTCTTAAAAGAAAAAGACATCAAAGACAATATCATGACGGCACCCAGATAACCATGGAAAGAGGCGCTTCATGGGTGGAGTGCCCCTGCTCAATGAGAACGATACATGTTATCTTGAAGAACAGCAATACAAAAAGGAATATATGGTACCAATTATAAAAGCAGTTATTATATTGTCTGATTCTGCTTTCAGAGACTTTACAATTTTCAATCTGCTCTCCTTTATACTTCATAAACAATAATCTTCATGAGGTGGAAATTAGTTTTATTTATTTTCTTTCTTACCTGAAAGTTGACATCGGCTGTGAAAGATGGTGAGTGAATGTTTGTTTTTGTGGCTGTTCATTCATTCCATTTATTTTTGTTATTGAATATCCTTTCCCTCAGAGTAGTTATCTCTGAACACAGTCTGAGGAGCCAGAAAAAGACTCAAGCTAAGCCAGTCACATACTCCTCCTGAGAATTTGAACACTGAACAGGAAGATTTTAAAAAGAGGTTTGCTTCTTTATTTTGGCAGCCTCATCTTGACAAAACCTTCAGATAGTTTCTACGATTTTATCCCAAAAGTGTTCCTCTTGGTTTTTGAGCTGCTTAATATCCTCCTCAGATATGCAGATGACACCACCTTTATGGCAGAAAGTGAAGAGGAACTAAAAAGCCTCTTGATGAAAGTGAAAGAGGAGAGTGAAAAAGTTGGCTTAAAGCTCAACATTCAGAAAACGAAGATCATGGCATCTGGTCCCATCACTTCATGGGAAATAGATGGGGAAACAGTGGAAACAGTGACTGACTTTATTTTGGGGGGCTCCAAAATCACTGCAGATGGTGACTGCAGACAGGAAATTAAAAGACGCTTACTCCTTGGAAGGAAAGTTATGACCAACCTAGATAGCATATTCAAAAGCAGAGACATTACTTCGCCAACAAAGTTCTGTCTAGTCAAGGCTATGGTTTTTCCAATGGTCATGTATGGATGTGAGAGTTGGACTGTGAAGAAAGCTGAGCACTGAAGTCCATCCTAAAGGAAATCAGTCTTGGGTGTTCATTGGAAGGACTGATGCTGAAGCTGAAACTCCAATACTTTGGCCACCTCATGTGAAGAGGTGACTCATAGGAAAAGACCCTAATGCTGGAAGGGATTGAGGGCAGGAGGAAAAGGGGCTGACAGAGGATGAGATGGCTGAATGGCATTACTGGCTTAATGGACATGGGTTTGGGTAGACTCTGGGAATTGGTGATGGACAGGGAGTCCTGGCATGCTGCGATTCATGGGGTCGCAAAGAGTCAAACACGACTGAGCAACTGAACTGAACTGAAATGAACTGAACTGAACTGAATATCCTCCTAACAAATTTATCTTCTTACAAAACGTCATCAGTTAGTTTCTGTTGCTTGCAATAAAGAGTGCTGTATCAATACATGGAAACTCCCCATCTGTGTTCTCCTTCCAAAGTACAAAGTTGTTTCTGGGAGATGTTACCAGCCTGGACTCCAAGCGTCTTACCACATTGTGTGTTCATGTAACAAGCTCTCATTTACAGAATGTGAATGACAGTGATTTGTGTCATTTTCATACCTAAGCAGTTAAGAAATAGGTGTGCTCTTTCTTCTTTATTTTTTCTTCTTTCTTTCTTCTGCTTTTTTTCTTCCTCTTCATTTATTTTTCTTTCTTCCTGTGTGGGTAGAGTAAGTGTTGACACTGAAGGCCACCTTGCATACCACATGTTGAAATGGCAGATTCTCCATCACCGTGGATCCCTGAATAACTGTGTAGACCAGAACACCACATTCTCCCTCTCCTTCCCATGACCCTTACCTCTGAGAAGGTACCTTCTCACTGTCTTGGACTTCCTGAGATACTTCCATTGTCTTAAGTCATGGAAATGTCAGATTTTACCTATTATAGCAGCTGCCAGTACTTTAACTAATACAAGCCCCAGCCAATACAAATGAAAATGTTTAAATATTTTTATTAGCATTTCGAAGACTCCAAAACAACTAGGGAACTCCTATTTGGCAGGGACGAGAGTCATCTGACACTTCTCACAAGGATCCAGCTGTCAGGAAGCCAGATACTGACTCTCTCCCTCTCTCTCTGCTGCTGCTAAGTCGCTTCAGTCGTGTCCGACTCTGTGCGACCCTATAGACGGCAGCCCACCAGGCTCCCCCGTCCCTGGGATTCTCCAGGCAAGAACACTGGAGTGGGTTGCCATTTCCTTCTCCAATGCATGAAAGTGAAAGTGAAGTCGCTCAGTCATGTCCGACCCTCAGCGACCCCATGGACTGCAGCCCACCAGGCTCCTCTGTCCATGGGATTTTCCAGGTAAGAGTACTGGAGTGGGGTGCCATTGCCTTCTCCCTCTCTCTGCCCCCACTCTATTCTCTTCTTACCAACAGAAAATGACATTTTCTCTCAGTGACAAACTCTTCAAGATGAATTAAGTTCTGAGGTCAGTGCTGCCTTATTAATGACATCGTGAAGAAATCTTAACACTCCTGCCTTCTGACCACTCTTAGAGCCTTCAAGGGACTCTGAGCCTGAAAGATGAAGGGAGCAAATACCCTCCAAGAGAAAGTGCCTAGAAAGAAGCCGAGGCACTCTGATTTCCATTAGTTTGTATGCCTGCATAAGACTAAGAACTCTGGGATATATTCTTCAAAAGTTTGAAATTTTCCATACCTGGCTACATTAACTATGTTAAGTGAAATATTTATCTTCATGTTGAGGGGGCCTGTTGCTCTTTTAAGATAATTAATTACCCTACAGTAATTTGTAGCCTTGAGTGTGTGTGTGTGTGTGTCTACAGAATCCAAATGAGTAAAGAAATGCTCATCTAAAGCCCTTCTGCATGTTGTCTGGACACCTGGTCAGTAACCTTCCCTCAGTCTGATCCTCAGATCCTGGCCTCCCTACTTGGCATTCTTTGGGGGTTGTCTGGGTTTTCTTTTTTTGAGGCCCAGAAAATGTCTGTATTTATATGATTATATATGATAGGTATTGCTATACAAAGGCTTACTCATACAACATATAAAACACATTTCTTTTCTTAGTTATAGAAAAGTAAAACAAAAATACTAAAGCATTTTTAACTTGATCAAATCAAGAACACTTCAGACACAGTCCTTAAAGAACACATTCCTAAAACAGCCTGAACTAATTTAAGACTACTCTTCTCATATTTAGAAACATAGAGATCAACCATATAAAAAGAAAAACCAACTAGTAACTGTTAGCTCCATTCACTAAAGAAATGGTCATTTCCGTTAACCTCTATGATTCATGTTCTTCTGAAAATGGACAGTCAATGCATACAAAGTAAACATTGAAAGGAAGGTGTGATACTGGGAAAAATTAGTTCATTTTATTCAATAATTTTTTGTTGAAGTATAGTTTGTTTACAATGTTGGATTAGTTTCAGGTGAACAGAAAAGTGACTCAGATATACATATATATATATATGTATATATCAAACTCAGATATATATATATATCCTTTTTCAAATTCTTTTCCATGATAAGTTCATTACAAGACATTGAATATAGTTCCCTGTGCTACACAGTAGATCTTTGTTGTTTATTTATTGTATATACAGTAGTATGTGAATGTTAATTCCAAACTCCTGATTTATCTCCCTCTACCCCCACTAGCTATTCCCTCTGGGAACCATAAGTTTGTTTTCTATGTCCATGAGTCTATTTCTGTTTTGTAAATAAGTTCACGTATATCACTTTTTAGATTTCACATATAAGTGATATCATATTTTTCTTTGACTAACTTCACTAAAGGTAATAATCTTTAGGTCCATCTATGTTGTGACAAATGGCACTATTTCATTCTTTTTTACGGTTGAGTAATAATCTATTGCATATATGTACCACATCTTCTTTAAAAACTCATCTGTAGATGGACATTTATGTTGCTTCCATGTCTCGGCTATTGTAAATACTGCTGCTATGAAAACTGGGATGCATGTATCTTTTCAAATTAGAGTTTTCTCTAGATATATGCCCAGGAGTGGAATTGCAGGATCATATGGTACCTCTGTTTTTAGTTTCTTTAAGGAAACTGCATACTGTGCTCCATAGCAGCTTACCAATTTACGTTTTCACAAACAGTGTATCGAGGTTCCGTCTCCTTCACACCCTCTCTAGTGTTTATTATTTGTAGACTTTTTAATGATGATCATTCTAACTAGTGTAAGGTGATACCTCACTGTAGTTTTTATTTGCATTTCTCTAGTAATTTGAGATATTTAGCATCTTTCCATGTGGTTGTTGGCCATCTGTATGTCTTCTTTGAAGAAATGTCTATTTAAGTCTCCTGTCTATTTTTTGATTGAGTTGTTGATTGTTTTACATATAAGGAGGTATTTTATAATTTTCAAATGAACCTCTTGCCAGTAACATTATTTTCAAATATTTTCTCCCAGTACATAGACTGTCCTTTCATCTGGTTTATGATTTCCTTTGCTACGCAGAAGCTTTTAAGTTTAATTAGATCCCATTTGTTTATTTTTGTTTTTGCTTCCATTACTCTAGGAGATAGAGTTTGTCTGTTTGAGAGAAGACAGTGAGATCTGTGTTAGCACAACCCCATTTGAAGCACAGCTCTGCTATTGTATAAATACATAACCTCCCTATGACCACTTCCCTGGTTGAAAAAAATGGAGCTGAGATACTTTCCCAGCTTCCCCCAACAAAGATGAAGAAAGAATATTCTGAAATGCAGAAGTGAAAGCTCATACTGCCGCTAAAGTCAGAGTTGTGCAGAGCTCAGGGTCAAGGTGCTCTAATGCCTCTCACTTTGTATGGCCTCTCACTTTGTAGTCATTATCCTAAAGCTTCTGTTTTCTTACTGACATTTAGCTGAGGAGTGAGTCAAAAAAGTGAGTCTACATCTCCCAGTTTCCTAAACTATAAAACAAGGAAAATAGTACACCCTGGCTGGTTTGTTGTATTCACTCTATTCAAGGTATTTAGTGCCAAGAAATATATATGTATGTCTCTCTCTATATATATATATACACACACACACACACACACACACACACACACACATATGTATATATAGACTCAGTACTGTAGCAATTGCAAATATTATACTTCAGCTGAGAACAAGCAACTTCTTCATGAAGTCTCAAAGCAGAGGATGGCCATACTTTTGACAAGGATTTTTACTCTGCCTTGGTCTATCAACCCTCACACCTCAAAATTTTGTGGGGTTCTCTAAGAACTCATTGAGAGGATTACAAACTCAGCCCCATTATCTTCCTTCCAGAGAGTGCCCTGAAAAGCACTCTCTTATAAGTCCAAATAAACCAATTCAACCCCCATTGGATTGCTGGTATGACCACTTCATGGTCATAATTATTCTCTCTCAAGTATGATTTATCTTTATAATTTTTCTGCAAATATCTTTCTCTTTAGAGTATAGTACTATTCAAACAGAAAACTAGTCAATCTAATCACTCTAGGACCACAGCCTTGTCTAACTCAGCCATGCCTGCGGGGCAACCCAAGACAGGCGGGTCATGGTGGAGAGGTCTGACAGAATGTGGTCCACTGGAGAAGGGAATGGCAAGCCACTTCAGTATTCTTGCCTTGAGAACCCCATGAACAGTATGAAAAGGCAAAATGATAGGATACTGAAAGAGGAACTCCCCAGATTAGTAGGTGCCCAACATGCTACTGGAGATCAGTGGAGACATAACTCCAGAAAGAATGAAGGAATGGAGCCAAAGCAAAAACAATACCCAGCTGTGGATGTGACTGATGATAGAAGCAAGGTCTGATGCTCTAAAGAGCAATATTGCATAGGAACCTGGAATGTCAGGTCCATGAATCAAGGCAAATTGGAAGTGGTCAAACAAGAGATGACAAGGGTGAATGTCAACATTCTAGGAATCAGCGAACTAAAATGGACTGGAATGGGTGAATTTAACTCAGATGACCATTATATCTACTACTGCGGGCAGGAATCCCTCAGAAGAAATGGGGTAGCCATCATGGTCAACAAAAGAGTCCAAAATGCAGTACTTGGATGCAATCTCAAAAACGACAGAATGATCTCTGTTCGCTTCCAAGGCAAACCATTCAAAATCACAGTAATCCAAGTCTACGCCCCAACCAGTAACACTGAAGAAGCTGAAGTTGAACGGTTTTATGAAGACCTACAAGACCTTTTAGAACTGACACCCAAAAAAGATGTCCTTTTCATTATAGGGGACTGGAATGCTAAAGTAGGAAGTCAAGAAACACCTGGAGTAACAGGCAAATTTGGCCTTCGAATGCGGAATGAAGCAGGGCAAAGACTAATAGAGTTTTGCCAGGAAAATGCACTGGTCATAGC
>SJYT01021583.1:0-24705 GCA_006410635.1 Cephalophus harveyi
ATAGATCAATGGAACAAAATAGAAAGCCCAGAGATAAATCCACACACATATGGACACCTTATCTTCGACAAAGGAGGCAAGAATATACAATGGAGTAAAGACAATCTCTTTAACAAGTGGTGCTGGGAAAACTGGTCAACCACTTGTAGAAGAATGAAACTAGATCACTTTCTAACACCACACACAAAAATAAACTCAAAATGGATTAAAGATCTAAACGTAAGACCAGAAACTATAAAACTCCTAGAGGAGAACATAGGCAAAACACTTTCTGACATAAATCACAGCAGGATCCTCTATGATCCACCTCCCAGAATACTGGAAATAAAAGCAAAAATAAACAAATGGGATCTAATTAAAATTAAAAGCTTCTGCACAACAAAGGAAACTATAAGCAAGATAAAAAGACAGCCTTCTGAATGGGAGAAAACAATAGCAAATGAAGCAACTGATAAACAACTAATCTCAAAAATATACAAGCAACTTAAACAGCCTTCTTTTTTTAAAAAAAAAAAATTTGTTTATTTATTTGGCTACACCCTGTCTTGGACTTCCCTTGTAGCTCAGTTAGTAAAGAATCTGCCTGCAATGCAGGAGATCAGGGTTCAGTTCCTGGGTCAGGAAGATCCCCTGGAGAAGGAAATGGCAACCCACTCCAGTATTCTTGCCTGGAGAATCCCATGGGCAGAGGAGCCTGGCAGGCTACAGTCCATGGGGTTGCAAGAGTCAGACACGACTTAGGGACTAAACCACCACCACCACCACCACCACCACACCCTGTCTTAGCTGGGGCATGTGAGATCTTTGTTGCAGCATTCAAACACTTAGTTGCAGTGTGTGGGATCCAGTTCCCTGACCAGGGACTGAATCCAGGTCCCCTGTATTGAGAATAAGAAGTCTAAGCCACTGGACTATCAGGGAAGTCCTAGCAATGGCCTTTTAAACAATGCTTTAGAGTGAGAAGTTGCCTCTATGGTGTGGTGAAAAGACTTTCGAGAAAGTGATTGAAATTCAGTGGTCAGACCTTGGAACTTACAGAGAAGAAAGCCGAAGGCAGCGTGGCTTTGTGTGTGGTCACACCTCCAGCGCCATCCCACCACCCACCTCGTGCAGTGGTTGTCAAGTGGAGTCCCAGAACCAGAAGCAAGAGAATCAACTGGGAGTCTGTTAGAAATGCAGATTCTCCTGACCTCTCAGAAACCCTGGGAGTGCGACCCGGTAATCTGTGTCAACAGGCCATCAGGGTAAGGGTGATAAGCAAAATTGGAGAGCTAGGAACCCATGGCCCACACACCCCACCCACATCCAGGCAGACCTATTTCCTGGACGGATTCCCCCTTCACGTTTAGAAGTGGCTTTACCTGGGCAGGCCTCAGGGTTCTTGTTTGATGTACCTGACTTCTCTGGGTCTACACACTCAAGGGGTTTACTACATGGCTAATGGGCTAAAACAAATTACATAAACTGAACTATACATAGTGAGATAATAAGTTCGTTTACTTCTTAGGTCTCTACAATTTGGCAATATCCAAGATCACCTCTCTTTCATAACGTTTCTTTCTCTTTTCCCCAAAGGCTCCCCTTCCCCTTCCCCACCTCCCTGAATAATATACAGAGCTCTCTAAGGTCCTATGGTGCATAGTCTGTTCTTTCTCCTCTAAACTCAGTCCCTCAGAAACATTCACGCTGCTTTAATTATCACGCTGTGGGGTAACTTCCACCGGACGGTCCCAGGGTATCATATTCAACATGGCCACCACATGCTCGCTGGCGCTGACTTTCCTTCTTGCCTATCCTGCCCCTGGTTATCTGACCTGGTCTCACCATTCTCTCTTGCTGTGGTTCCAACTCTTACTGACATCCCTGAATCTCTCCTGCATCTTCTGTATCTGTTCATTGCTGTCAACACCACAGTGGCTAACATCTTAATTCCTGGACAACTGTGATTGGCACCCAGCTGCTCTCTGCCTCACATCTCTCCTAGCTCTGGCCTAACCACAGCTCATCACTGTCAGATCGATTTTCATCAAATACCACTCTGATCCTGACAGGAGGGGCACACTGCAGAACAAACTCATGAACATTACACACCCCTGTTCTTGCAGGCACCATTTCTGTCACCAGGGAATTCTCACAGGTTTCTCCCATAGCCTCCATCCACTCACCTTGTCCACCTCCTTCACCTCTCCTTCCGAGTTAGGCTCCTCTCTCTCCCATTTGCTCTAATTTTTCTCCCCTTCCCTCTGCAACTCAAAGTTTATTCTTCATCATGTCAAGCTAGCTCTTCCTACCATCCACTCAGAACGACCTTTTGACAATTAAAATAGCCTAAGAAATTGCTTTGCGAAATCCAGCTCATTAACTGAAGGCAGTTCTTTCTCCTAAAGGAGGTTCTGTTGACTGCTTTTAACCTCAAGAGTTTTTCTCCCCACTAAAGAGATAGAGAAGGAGAAGGATGGAGAAGTTCAGACTACAGTGGGCTATCAAGGTGACCAGGGGCTTCCTGAGTGTGCTGGAATGCTGAAGGAAAGGAACCAGCCTTGAGGGTGCTGGGAAGGAAGTGTGGTACTGGAATCTGGCTGACTATACTTTCACAGAGAAAGCTGACCCCTTTAATTTTGGATGCCAAGAGAGAGGCCAACAACTAAAGACCCAGAGGCCAAGAGACACTCTGCCCAAAGAGAAACCTCCTAGCTAAGAAGGTAAACCCAAACATTTCTTGGGAAGGTGTTCCTGGATTTGTTTCAGATAACATAATTGTTTTCTTACTGAAAATGCATTTCTTAATCCTGGGAAGGTTTAGAATTAAACAGAGATAGTGAAGGAAATCAAACCTCATGGTGTTGTAGCTTTCTATTAAAGAAATCTCTGTGTTTTAAATGCTTCTAATTTTTTATTTTTATTTTTTGGCCACACTGTGCAAATTATGGGATCTTAGTTCCCCATCCAGGGATTGAACCTGAGCCCCAGCAGTGAAAGCTGAATCCTAAACACTGGGCCACCATTGAATTCCCTGTTTGATGTTTTAAATACTTCTAATTTTTACTAGATTCATTAAAAGGACTGGTGCTGAAGCTGAAGCTCCTGTACTTTAGCCACCTGATGTGAAGAGCCAACTCATTGGAAAAGACCCTAATGCTGGGAAAGATTGCAGGCAGGAGGGGAAGAGGGCGATGGAGGATGAGATGGTAGGATGGCATCACTGACTCCAATGGACATGAGTTTATAAACTCTCTAATAAACTCCAGGAGATAGTGAAGGACAGGGAAGCCTGGCATGCTGCAGTTCACAGGGTTGCAAAGAGTCAGACATGACTTAGTGACTAAACAACAACGTTTAATAAAGTATCTGAAAATTCACCTTGCAATGCTGATTTAAAGTATGTAACTGACTAATTAGTTTCAAATTTTGATATCAAGTTAAGAATCTTTGAAAAACTTATACACCATATTGAAATTTTTAAGAGAACTTGTTGTTTAGTTGCTAAGTTGTGTCCAACTCTTTGCTGACACCATGGACTGTAGCCTGCCAGGCTCCCCTATCCATGGAATTTCCCAAACAAGAATACCACTTACCATATTTATTTGTTTGATTTATTAGTTTTATGAGAATTACTTAAGTATTTTGGAAGCCGTGTTAATCAGAAAATTAATGTGTTTGAAAAAATAAACAAATTATTAAATGAACAAATGCAGTTTAAAATGATTAACCAAGTAAATCAGACATCAGTTTATTAGATTTATAAATAGAATAATAAATAGGTATACTTACTGTAAAGCTGAAGCACAAATTTGGAATTTAAAAGTAATGAATTTTTAAAATCCAAAGTAACTTCTTAATAAATGTTTCAGGGTGAAAAGTTTAATGTGTTTTTTAAATGCTTTCTTCTATTTTTTGTATGCTACCATAGAGAAAGTTCATAAGGAAATATACAAATTTATAAATGTAGATTCTTCTGAATAGTGACTTGCTGAGAAAGGGGCATCTGAGGTTATGTGAGTAGGCAGTGAGTGTGTAGTTTGAGAAAGAGAGACAGAGATTGATAAAAATGACACAGTATAAACTTTGATGTCTCACTTTCTTTCCAGACTTGGTTCTCGGTACCACCTTCAACTCTGCATTTTAAAAACTTAGCTCATGCTTTTTTATACCCAGCCCTCTACTCCTGGCCTCAGCTAAAGCCTTCCCTGTAGAAATCACCCATTATTGCACCACAGTCAGTCCAGGTCAATAGACTGGAAACCTTGTAGCCAGTTTGCATTCTATTCTGCCCTCCCTCACTCTAAATTCATCACCTAGTCCTGATGGGCCTTTCTTTGCAAGGTCCACTTTCCCTCCCATTTTCAGTCATCACCACAGTCTAGGACCATGTGACCCTACGCCAGGATTACTGCCCCAGCCTTGGTCAGGCTCCCCTGCTGCAATTCATTCTACACAGAGCTGCCAGAAGAGCCGTCAAACTTTGTTTGCATCCTTAATGTTTATTTGCATGAGCTTTTACCAACTCCCCAGTGTCTGTCAAATAAAATCTAAGCTCCCCTTGACATCTAAAGTCTTCTGTCATCTAGGAATATTCCTCATCTGAGCATTCTCAGCTTTCATTACTTCTCCATGGAGCCCCCTCTCTTTTTGTCAAGCTAATTTGCTGGCGTGCTTTCTACACAACACTGTGCCTTAAAGCACCATGTAAATGTATGTTTTTCAGTAATGATGCAAGGTAAGCATGTGACTAATAAATGTTAACATAATGACCAATACATGTTGACCTAATGACTCAAAAAGATTATGAGATGAAGAGCATGAACCATTATGTCATAAGCAGCATCACTTCATAGAAGGCATGTCATAGCTGATGCAAGTAGATTTAGTGATTCAAACATACTGAACATCTCTGACTTACAAAAGAAGTAAATAGGACTCCAGATAGATGTTAATAGAATCAAAGTCCTCATATAAAACAGCTTATTTTTAGAGTAATTTACTGTGTTTACTCAATTATGTGGAACAATTTGAAAGGCATGGCACTTGACCAAATTCTCTCAGGTTCTGGGCACTATATCTGAAATGAATTCAGTATTTGCTCATTCAACATTTTTTTGTTTTAACAAATATTAATTGTTCCCCAATTGTATACCAAGCACTGTTTTAGGTCCTAGAGTTACCCTGGTGAAGAGAGTTCAAGTTCCTGTTCTCAGGGATCTTACATTCCAATGGGAAAGAGAGGACATGTAAATAAAACAATTGCAGATTATAACAAGGGCTACGAAGAATGCAGTGGTGAGGGGACAAATGCGAGGGGATCCTGTAGATGGCACATTCAAAAAAGGCATCAAGAAGGAGGTGACGTTTAAGCTGAGACTAGAGGATGAAGTAGAGAGTGACAGAAAGAGCCCAGAAAAGAGCCTGCCAGAGTGAGTGCAAAGGCTCTGAAGCAGGGAGGGGCTGGCCTGTGTTTAGAGGCCTATGTGATTGGAGCCCAGTGATAAAAACACCTGGAGTCAGATCATGCAAAGCCCAGTGGGTCTCTGTGATTTTATTCTACATGTAATGGAAAGCTGCTAACACGGCTTACATATTATTGAAATTAATCATACTATTAAAAAAAATCATAGTCAGTTTATAAATATCTTGGGCCACTTCACAAAACTTAGCATGATTTAGTTCAAAATACAAGTTTAGAAGAAAAATGTCTAGGCATTTTAAAATTTGGGCCTCCTCCATAAGGATGGATGAGCTGGCTATACTATGCCTATGCTATGCGATGGTTGCCATAGGTTCTACCTGCTGTTAGCCTTACCCGTCTTGTGAAATTAAGATTCTTCACATTCCAAATGCAAGCCATCTCATCAACAGAGAGGCCACCTTCAGTGATCCTTTAAAATAGATTTACAGCTATGCAGTCATAACAAAGGAGACTGCTGATGTACTAATATGAAATATCCCTAAACAATGTTAGGGAAAAAAAGCCTTGTTCAAAACAAAGGTGTCCTTGTATATGCATGGGATCCATAAGAAATTGATAGCATTAGTCACACCGATAATGAAGAGACCTGGGTAGCTGAGAAAGAGAGTGGGAAAGAATTCTTACTGTATACTTTAAAAAAAAATGTTTTTTAATGTTTTAAATAATTTAAACGTGTTACCTTTTCAAAAAATTTTTTATCAAAGTATAGCTGATTAATAATGTTGTTAGTTTCTCAAAAAAAAAATGTTTAATCCTAAATTTTTTTCAATATAGATGCTTTATCTTAAAGGAAATGAACAATGTCCCAAATTGATGAGGAGGAATTTGCATTTCTGAGTAAATCTAAAGGTATTTTATGTAATTAAAAGGAAGCTTAAAATCTAGACCTGTGCTGTTCAGTACAGTAGTCATGTGTCTATTTAATTTTAACTTTAAGCAAATTAAATTTAATTTAAAATTCCATTTCTTGGTCACACCAGCCACATTTCAAGGCTTAATATCCTTTAGCTGCGTGTGACCAATATCTACCATACTGGACAGCACTGATACAGAACATTTCCATAGCATGGAAAATTCTTTCAGGTAGTCTGCTCTATAGCCCTATGCAAAATACCACCAGGGGTCTGATCTAGCTCTCAAGACTTAATCTTGCTGATTAATACATAGAGACTCAGGAGTACAGTAGTTCAAATATATTCCAATGCTGATTTCCCCAAGATGACTCACTAGAATGGTACTTTGAGTTACAAGCAAAACTCCCACCACTAGGGAGTTTTAACCACCAGATTTCTAAGGCAGGCATGTATATAATTTTGTCACCACAAAAAAATCAGTTTGCCCTAGTATAGACACTGGCAGTTATGGCCTGAGAGTTAAAAATTATTTTCCTAAATGTAAATTTAGATTAAGTAAAACTAACATACTTGATATTTACTGAATTTGATATTCTGCGCTGATTCAATAAATGAGTCAGTAGTGCTAAAATGATAAGGGTGAATAATGAGATTTAATTATATTCAACTTCTTTAGTACAATTTGCCAACTTTTCTCATTTTTGCTATCATTTATTTATTTTTTATCTTTTATCTTGAGAATGTGTCACATTTTTCTGGTACTTCATATATCACATAATACTGGTCTGTAACCTGGACAGTTTAAATGTTATGTTACAGAAACTCCAATTTTTTTTTTTTTAATATATTCCTAAAAGGTGGGCTTTCCTGGTAGCTCAGCTGGTAAAGAATCCACCTATAATGCAGGAGACCCCAGTTCAATTCCTGGGTGGGGAAGATCCCCTGGAGAAGGGATAGGCTGCTACCCACTGCAATATTCTTGGGCTTCCCTCATGAGTCAGGCAGTAAAGAATCCACCTGCAATGTGGGAGACCTGGGTTCGATCCTTGGGTTGGGAAGATCCCCTGGAGGAGGGCATGGCAACCCACTCCATTATTCTTGCCTGGAGAATCCCCATGGACAAAGGAGCCTGGTGGGTCATGTATATGGGGTCACAAGGAGTTGGACACAGCCGAGCGACCAAGCACAGCACAGCACAAAAGGTATTGAATTGTTTGCTTTAGTGGACAATTAACTTGTTTAAAGTCAAACTGCAAACATTATAATGCCTGTGTTGAGTGCCATTTATATCTCAGTTCATTTTAATAAGTCATTCCCATACGTGCGCGGTTGACAACTCAGAGGGGTTTGGGCCAAGTTTCTACATGACTGAGTTTCCCCGTTTTGGTGGTCTCCTATCCTGCCTTCCTCTTCATTCTCCTGTGTTCTTAGTTTTTTCCCTGGTACATTTTTGCTATCATTTATGACCACAGCTTTTCACAGATTAACACATTTTGACTGACTATAGTCATCATTGTCTTTTGATACTCCAGTTGATGGAAGTTAGTCATGAGTGTCCCTTTAAACTGGCTTCTGTGTTCTTCCATGCAATACCATTATTACTGACCAATAAAATGTTTCAAGGCTCACCTGTGCCTTCCCAGGCCCAGGCTTGAATCAGTCAGTTTTCTTAAGCATGTTGTTTTCTTTAAGTGTAAAATAGCATCAGACCCCAACTTTCAGAAATTAGGAGTGCATAGCATCAGTCTCATGATGGTGGAATAATATTGTTCCTTGACCATTTAATTGAACAGAGCTGGGAAAGGTATATTTTATTAAATGGCATTAGTTTATATTAATGTTTCTAACTTAGCCTCACATTGAAGTATGCCTACCTCCATTTTTTATTCTTCATCCAAATTATATTTCTTTAATAATTCAATGAAACATTATCATGCTAAGTAAAAATGTTGGCTTCCTAACAAAGTTACTATAATCACTGATTTCTTTTATCTAATGATAAAAGCATAAAACAGTAATATAAAGAGTGAAACTACTATGTAACATTTGAATTTTCTTTGCTTTTCTCTTGGAATACATCTCACTAAGGATGTCAACACCAATTATTTTGCCACTCAGTAAGTCTTCATTTTGCATGCTTATATTATACTCACCAGTGTAGGGTCTGGTTCTTTTCTCTTGGTCCATCTGACTGCATCAGTAGGCAGATGACTGACACTTCTGAGTTCTTGGATGAAGTGACTTTCAATTTCTCACTTTTTCCTCTTGAGAAATTAGGATTTTTTTCTCTTAATATATATATTTCATTGAAGTATAGTTCACTTACAATGCTTCAGATGCACAGCAAGATGATTGAGCTATATATATGCACACATATTATTTTTGAAATTGTTTTCCACTATATGTTATTACAAGATATTGACTATAGTTCCCTATGCTATACAGTAAACCTTTGTTGCTTGATGCAGATCTATTTGATTCATATGAAGTCAAACAAGTGGAATCAAAATATCATAAAATTTTTAGTTAGGCACAAATAACGTAAGTTTTCTAAAATATATATATTACACGTATGACTTCCCTGGTGGCTCAGATGGTAAAGCATCTGTCTACAATGCAGGAGAGCTGGGTTCAATCCCTGGGTGGAGAAGATCTCCTGGAGAAGGAAATGGTGACTCACTCCAGTATTCTTGCCTGGAGAATCCCATGGACAGAGGAGCCTGATAGGCTACAGTCAGTCCATGGGGTTGAAAAGAGTCGGACACAACTGAGCTACTTCTCAAGGCTTGCCTTGAGAATATCAGAAAAAAGAAGAGATGGAGAAATTAGAAAACATAAACTAAATGAAATGAGAGCACTGAATATGAAATACAAAAAGTGAAACAAACCTGATAAAAGTAAAAGATCATCGTATAACCCACTGTTTTTAAACAGGGCTGTTCATTAGAGACCTATCTGGAGCTCTGGAGAAAAAAAAAGCAATACCTGGGCTTTGGTATTTTTTCAAAAAATTTCAAGATAATTCTGATATGCATCTGGGCTTTAAAAAGTGATTACAGGTTTTCCTATTAAATCATAGTTTTGGTAATGTAGATTTCTATTATTTTTCTTTGACCAATCATATACAATGGTGTTAAGTGAGTAATAGATACATTATCACAATAGTGAAAGATGTTTATCAGTTTTCACAATCAATAGCCAGACGAAAAATAAAAGATAATTGCAATTGCAAACCATAAAGGGGACCTGATTAACTTAACAATATAAAATAATTACATACAATTTGGGGGGGGTCAAGCAGAGTGCTGTGTTAAGTGGAAGTGCATGCATGCACATCTTTTCATCCTCCCAGCCAGTCTATGTCCCTTGGTTGGTGCATTTAATCCATTTACATTTAAGATATGTATGATCCTATTACTGTTCTCTTAATTGTTTTGAGTTTATTTTCTGTAGAACTTTTCCTTCTTTTGTATTTCCTGCCTAGAGAAATTCCTTTGGCATTTGTTGTAAAGCTGATTTCACGGTGTTGAATTCTCTTAATTTTGCTTGTCTGGAAAGCTTTTGATTTCTCCATCAAATTTGAATGAGAGTCTTACTGGGTAAAGTATTCTTGGTTGTAGGTTCTTCTCTTTCATCACTTTAAATATATCATGCCACTTCCTTCTGGCTTGTAGTTTCCCTTGAGAAATCAGCCTGATGGGACTTCCCTTGTATATTTTTTGTCATTTTTTTCCCCTACTGCTTTTAATATTTTATCTTTGCCTTTAATTTTTGTCAGTGTGATTACTATGTGTCTCGGTGTGTTCCTCCTTGGGTTTATCCTGACTGGGACTCTCTGTGCTTTCTGGAGTTGATTGACTATCTCCTTTCTCATGTTAGGAAAGTTTTCAGTTATTATCCCTTCAAATATTTTCTCAGGTCCTTACTCTCTCTGTTCTCCTGGATCCCTATAATGTGAATATTGGTGCCTTTAATATTATCCCAGAAGTTTCTTAGGCTATCTTCATTTCTTTTCATTCTTTTTTCTATACTCTGTTCTGTGGCAGTGATTTCCACGATTCTGTCCTCCAGGTTATTTATGCATTCTTCTGCTTCAGTTATTCTGCTATTGATTCCTTCTAGTGTATTATTCATCTCTGTTTGTTTGTCCTTTAATTCTTATAGGTATCTGGTAAGCATTTCTTGCACCTTCACCATTGTTTTCCCAAGATCCTGGATCATCTTCACTATCATTATTCTGAATTCTTTCTCTGGAAGGCTACCTATCTCCATTTTATTCAGTTGTTTTTCTCAGATTTTACCCTGTCCCTTCTGTGATTGTGGTTTTCATTCTGTCTGCCCTCTGATGGATGAGGATAAGAGGCTTGTGCAAGATTTCTGATGGGAGGGACTAACTGTGGGGAAAACTGGGTCTTACTCTGGTGGGCAAGGCCATGCTCAGTAAATCTTTAATCCAATTTTCTGCTGATAGGTGAGACTGTTTTACTTCCCTGTGGTTTGACCTGAGGCCAACCTGAAGGTGAAGGTAAAGGTGAAGTCGCTCAGTCGTGTCCGACTCTTTGCGGCCCCATGGACTGTAACCTACTAGGCTTCTCCGTCCATGGGATTCTCCAGGCAAGAATACTGGAGTGGATTGCCATTTCCTTCTCCAGGGGATCTTCCCGACCCAGGGATCGAACCCGGGTCTCCCGCATTGGAGGCAGACGCTTTAACCTCTGAGCCACCAGGGAAGTCTATTGAGGCCAACCTATAGTAGGGGTAATGATAAAAGATTTAGGCATCTGAATGCAGAGTTCCAAAGAATAGCAAGAAGAGATAAGAAAGCCTTCCTCAGCAATCAATGCAAAGAAATAGAGGAAAACAACAGAATGGGAAAGACTAGAGATCTCTTCAAGAAAATTAGAGATACCGAGGGAATATTTCATGCAAAGATGGGCTCAATAAAGAACAGAAATGGTCTGGACCTGACAGAAGCAGAAGATATTAAGAAGAGGTGGCAAGAATGCATGGAAGAACTGTACAAAAAAGATCTTCACGACCCAGATAATCATGATGATGTGATCACTAATCTAGAGCCAGACATCTTGGAATGTGAAATCAAGTGGGCCTTAGAAAGCATCACTACGAACAAAGCTAGTGGAGGTGATGGAATTCCAGTGGAGCTGTTTCAAATCCTGAAAGATGATGCTGTGAAAGTGCTGCACTCAATCTGCCAGCAAATTTGGAAAACTCAGCAGTGGCCACAGGACTGGAAAAGGTCAGTTTTCATTCCAATTCCAAAGAAAGGCAATGCCAAAGAATGCACTGTCTCTTATACACATCTAGATGTGTATAAGAGACAGACCTAGACAGTATATTCAAAAGCAGAGACATTACTTTGCTGACTAAGGTCCGTCTAGTCAAGGCTATGGTTTTTCCTGTGGTCATGTATGAATGTGAGAGTTGGACTGTAAAGAAGGCTGAGCGCCGAAGAATTGATACTTTTGAACTGTGGTGTTGAAGAAGACTCTTGAGAGTCCCTTGGACTGCAAGGAGATCCAACCAGTCCATTCTGAAGGAGATCAGCCCTGGGATTTCTTTGGAAGGAATGATGCTAAAGCTGAAACTCCAATACTTTGGCCACCTCATGTGAAGAGTTGACTCATTGGAAAAGACTCTGATGCTGGGAGGGATTGGGGGCAGGAGGAGAAGGGGACGACCGAGGATGAGATGGCTGGATGGCATCACGGACTCGATGAACGTGAGTCTGAGTGAACTCCGGGAGATGGTGATGGACAGGGAGGCCTGGCGTGCTGCGATTCATGGGGTTGCAAAGAGTCGGACACGACTGAGCGACCGAACTGAACTGAACTGAACTGAACTAATGGCAACCTCCTCCAAAAGGACTTATGCCAGCTGTGCCTCCCAGGACAGCTGCTTTCATTGCCCCTGGCCCCACACTGACCCTGAAGCAGGGCATTGTTGACCCAAACACTCACAGGCAAGTCTGGTTCAGTCTCTTGTAGGGTGCTCTTTTCTCCTGGGCCCTGGTGTGCACAAGGTTTTGTTTGTGCCCTGCAATAGTCTGTTTCCCCAGTCCTGTGGAAGTTCTGTAATTGCAAAATTCAGACTTGAATTAAAGAAAGTAGGGAAAACCACTAGGCCATTCAGGTATGACCTAAATCAAATCCCTTATGGTTATACAGTGGAAGTGACAAAGAGGTTCAAGGGATTAAATCTGATACACAGAGGGCCTGAAGAACTATGGACAGAGGTTTGGAACACTGTACAGGAGGCAGTGATCCAAACCATACCCAAGAAAAAGAAATGCAGCAAGGCAAATGGTTGTCTGAGGAGGCCTTTAAAATAGCTGAGAAAAGAAGAGAAGCGAAAGGCAAAGGAGAAAAGGAAAGATATAAATGCAGAGTCCAAAGTATAGCAAGGAGAGATAAGCCTTCTTAAGTAAACAATGCAAAGAAATAGAGGGAAAGGATAAAATGGGAAATAAACCCATTTACCTCAGAATGGGACTTGAAACCACCTGGCTGGGACGGGAACCCGGGCAAACCCATGCTACCTGGTTTTAGGACCTAATGAAGCTCAGGTTCTTGATGTCTCATTGCAGAAAGAATTCAATGAGAGACAAAGTAATAGGCAAATCTAAAGAAATGAATTTATTTAGATTCAGAGAGAAGCACACTCTACATACAGAGTGTGAGCCACGTAGCATGGTTAATTTTTTTGGTTTGGGTAATATCATATGTTAATGAGTGGGAGAATTATTCCAACTATTTTGGGGGAAAGATGGAGATTTCCAGGAATTGGGCCACTTCCTACTCCTTGGTCTTTTGACAGTGCCTTGAAACTGTCATGGTTCCTCTGAGTGTGTCATTTAGCTTGTTGATTGAGGATTATTGGCTAGTTAGGGATTCCCTAGTGGCTCAGATGGTGAAGCTTCTGCCTACAATGCGGGAGACACGGGTTCGATCCCCAGTTCTGGAAGATCCCCTGGAAAAGGAAATGGCAACCCGCTCCAATACTCTTGACTAAAAAATTCCATGGATGGAGGACTCTGGTGGGCTACAGTCCATGGGGTCACAAAGAGTAGGACAGGACTGAGCGACTTCTTTTCTTTTCTTTTCTTTTGTTTAAAGCCATCTTGGACCCATTTGATTCTAATCTGTTTATGTTATATCCTTGGGCTATGTCATTCTTTCAAAAGTTGTGCCCTGCGCCTTTCCCTCCTGTTACAGAGAGACTAGCAATCTCTTCAGGAAAATTAGAGATACCAAAGGAACATTCACCCAAAGATGGGCACAATAAAGAATAGAAATGGTGTGGACCTAACAGAACCAGAAGATATTAAGAAGAGGTGTCAAGAGTACACAGAAGAACTATACGAAAAAGGTCTTAATGACCTGGATAACCACAATGGTGTGATCACTCACCTAGGGCCAGACATCCTGGATTGTGAAGTCAAGTGGGCCTTAGGAAACATTACTATAAACAAAGCTAGTGGAGGTGATGGAATTCCAGCTGAGTTATTTCAAATCCTGAAAGATGATGCTGTTAGAGTGCTGCACTCAATATGCCAGCAAATTTGGAAAACTCAGCAGTGGCCACAGGACTGAGAAAGGTCAGTTTTCATTCCAATCCCAAAGAAGAGCAATGGCAAAGAACGTTCAAACTACTGCACAATTGTACTCATTTCACATGCTAGCAAGGTAATGCTCAAATTCCTTCAAGCTAGACTTCAAAAGTATGTGAACAGAAAACTTCCAGATATACAAGCTGGATTTAGCAAAGGCAGAAGAACCAGAGATACAACTGCCAACATCTGTTGGGTCATAGAAAAAGCAAGGGAATTCCAGAAAAAAACATCTGTTTCTGGTTCACTGACTATGCTAAAGTCTTTGACTATGTGGATCATAACAAACTGTAGAAAATTCTTAAAGAGGTGGGAATACCAGACCACTTTACCTGCCTTCTGAGAAATCTGTATGCTGGTCAAGAAGCCACAGTTAGAACCAGACATGGAAAAATGGACTGGTTCCAAATTGGGAAAGGAGTATGTCAAGGCTGTATATTGTCACCCTGCTTATTTAACTTGTATGCAGAGTACATCATGAGAAACGCTGTGCTGGATGAAGCACAAACTGGAATCAAGATTGCCTGGAGAAATATCAATAACCTCAGATATGCAGACAACACCACCCTTCTGGTAGAAAGCAAAGAGGAACTAAAGAGCCTCTTGATGAAAGTGAAAGAGGAGAGTGAAAAAGTGGGCTTAAAACTCAACATTCAAAAAGTTAAGATCATGGCATCCAGTCTCATCACTTCATGGCAAATAGGTGGGGAAAAAATGGAAACAGTGAGAGACCATTTTCTTGGGCTCCAAAATCACTGTGGATGGTGAATGAAGCCATGAAATTAAAAGACGCTTGCTCCTTGGAAGAAAAGCTATGACAAACCTAGACAGTGTATTAAAAAGCAGAGACATCACTTTGCTGACAAAGGTCTGTGTAGTCAAAGCTATGGTTTTTCCAGTAGTCATGTACAGATGTGATAGTTGGACCATAAAGAAGGCTGAGCACCAAAGAATTGATGCTTTTGAACTGTGGTGCTGGAGAAGACTCTTGAAAGTCCCTTGGACTGGAAGGAGATCCAACCAGTAAACCTTAAAGGAAATAAACCCTGAAAATTTATTGGAAGGACTGATGCCAAAGCTAAATCTCCAATACTTTGGCCACTTGATGCAAAGAGCTGACTCTCTAAAGAAGACCCTGATGCTGGGAAAGATTGCAGGCAGGAGGAGAAGGGGGTGACAGAGGATGAGATGGTTGGATGGCATCGTCAACTCAGTGGACATGAGTTTGAGCAAACTGCAGGCAACTGTGAAGGACAGGGAGGCCTGGCGTGCTGCAGTCTGTGAATTCGCAGAGTCGGACACAACTGAGCAACCAACAGCAATCTTGTCTCTTCATTTGGGACATAACTTTCTGCTTTTTCATCTTGATTAACTTTCTGTAATATGGTTTTTTAGTGCTGTGGGACTGTGCTTCTTGCTTCTTCAGTCTGCCCTCTGATGGATGAGGCTAAGAGGCTTGTGTAAGTTTCCTGATGGGAGCGACTACCATGGGAAAAACTGGCTCTTGCTCTGGTGGGCACGGCCTTGCTCGGTAAAACTTGAATCTAATTATTTGCTGATGGAGGGGTTGTGCCCATTTGGTTGTTTGGCCTGAGCCCCTGGGTCTAGGGACAGTGTTTTAAAATTATTAGTGAAAAGGAAATGATATGCCTGGGTAAATCTGAAGTCACTCTAACCAAGTAAAAGTAGGTTTACAATCCAAATTATATAGATAAAGTTTTCCAAGTCAGAGACGTAACTAGACAGGTACTTACATAATTTTGTCACTACAACCATTCAACATACACATGAGGACATAGGCAGCTATCCATCACTTAGTGTAAACATATTTTTTTGCTGAACCTATGAAGGAACCCAAAGAATGATATCTATAAGGAAGTTGTTCATACCTGTTGGTTTCCTGGAAGAAGAAACAAAATAACCAATGAACCACAGTTACAGGAGCTGTCTAATCATTAATGATACAGAACCGGAACTGATTCTCTTCATTTAATCTGGCAGGTAGGTCACCAGTGACTCATGAGAGCAGCTACAGTGCCTGACCCAGTGCAGGTGGCACCATTGCTAGTGGGCTGGCTCTGTGCTGACTTTCCCTGGGCCTCGCTTTGTTTCTCCCTTGAGCTGTGTGTTGAGTAAAGGAGCCTGCTAAATTGTGGCTGTTATTAAATTAGGAAAAGTCAACCTGACTCCATCGAGTCAGTGATGCCATCCAGCCATCTCATCCTCGGTCATCCTCTTCTTCTCCTGCCCCCAATCCCTCCCAGCATCAGAGTCTTTTCCAATGAGTCAACTCTTCGCATGAGGTGGCCAAAGTACTGGAGTTTACTTGACTATATTACCTTCATGAAATATTTTGCCATTAAAGGTCTCCAGAAAGTCTGCCTTTTCAGCTGGGAGATGCTACACTCCCTCTCTATTCATAGCAAGTGAGTTAGTCACTACGTTGTGTCCAACTCGTTGCAACCCTGGGGACTGTAGCCTGCCAGGCTGATCTGCTCATGGGATTCTCCAGGCAAGAATACTGAAGTGGGTTGCAGGGATCGAACCTGGATCTCCCACATTACAGATAGCAGATTCTTTACCATCTGAGCCACCAGGGAAGCAGTTCATAGCGAAGAGGCTTCTTACTGTTAGACTCTTGAGAGTCCTCTGGACTGCAAGGAGATCCAACCAGTCCATCCTAAAGGAGATCAGTCCTGGGTGTTCTTTGGAAGGACTGATGCTAAAGCTGAAACTCCAATACTTTGGCCAACTCATGCAAAGAGTTGACTCATTGGAAAAGACTCTGATGCTGGGAGGGATTGGGGGCAGGAGGAGAAGGGGACAACAGAGGATAAGATGGCTGGATGGCATCACTGACTCGATGGACCTGAGTCTGAGTGAACTCTGGGAGTTGGTGATGGACAGGGAGGCCTGGCGTGCTGCAATTCATGGGGTTGCAAAGAGTCGGACACGACTGAGCGACTGAACTGAACTGATGCAGAGCCTTAAACAAGCACACACCATAGGCCTAAATCAATATTTGGTTTGTAGTAAACAAAGGGATGAATTCTATAATTCAGTGTCCTTTATATAAAGATACATAATAATGATTTTCTAAGAGAGTCCCTTGGACACCAAGGAGATCAAACCAGTCAATCCTAAGGAAATCAATCCTGAATATTCATTGGAAGGACTGGACTGATGCTGAAGCTGAAGCTCCAATGCTTTGGCCATGATGCAAAGAGCTGACTCACTGGAAAAGACTCTAATGCTGGGAAAGATTGGAGGCAGAAGGAGAAGGGGGTGACAGAGGATGAGATGGTTAGATGGCATCACCAACTCAATGGACATGAGTTTGAGCAAACTTCAGGAGATAGTGAAGGACAGGGAAGTCATGGGGTTGCAAAGAGTCAGACACAAGTTAGCAGCTGAACAACAACAAGATTTATTACAGGAAAAAAGTTCGTATTCCTGAAAAAAAACTTGTATGCTTCTTTTCATTAGGCAGTAATAACTTGTTTTCTTTGACTTCACTTCTTGGAAGAGCAAAGTGAGACCATTCCAAGAATATCTTAATTGGTCTCCCTTTGTTTCTCCTCTTTCAAACCAATACTTCTACACTGCCACCAGAATTACTTTCTGATAATCCACGGATCACAGGATTAGATCCCATGCCCCAGTTTATTTTTCTAGTAATAAAGCCCCAATCTAGTTTTCCAATATTTAAGCCCGAATCTATTTTTCCCTTGTTATGCCCCTCTCTTTCACTCTTTTGCTTGCCTTTACTGCAATTTGTGTGCCATGTTTCAACCATAAGATTTTCTCATACCCTCAGCACCCTCATACCCTCACACCCTCATACCCTCATACCCTCATCTTGCTTATTCCCACCTCCATGACATTCCTGATGTTATTTCCTCCACCTTACAATGCTCTTTCCTCTTTTTATTCCAAGTATTAGTTCCCTTAATTCCCAGGTCAAAGATTTTATCCTTTGATCTTGCACTACCTGTGTTTGAATCAAAATTATTTGACTTCTTTAAGTCTTGGTTTCTTCATTGGCAATACTGTTGTTTCATACCTGATTGAGTTGTTGTGACGAGGCTTGTAAGTACTCAACAAATATTAACTTTTAGTATTAATAAAATTTTTTCTATTTCCCTGAAATATATTTTTTGTCATTCTCTATAGCTTAATTTAGAGAATTAAGAGAAGGCAATGGCAACCGCACACCAGTACTCTTGCCTGGAAAATCCCATGGATGGAGGAGCCTGATAGGCTGCAGTCCATGAGGTCGCTAAGAGTTGGACACAACTGAGCGACTTCACTTTCACTTTTCACTTTCATGCAGTGGAGAAGGAAATGGCAACCCACTCCAGTGTTCTTGCCTGGAGAATCCCAGGGGCGGGGGAGCCTGGTGGGCTGCCGTCTATGGGGTTGCACTGAGTCGGACATGACTCAAGCGACTTAGCAGCAGTAGCAGCAGCAGCAAAGCTTAATTTATGTACTTAGATTATTTGTGCCATGGTCCTAGAATGGAATCCATTTCAAAGTTCTCTAGTTGATCGCCTCCTCACATAATCCACAACCTAGATAATTGACTTTAGTTTTGCTGTTGTTATCCATCTGACATTTAACGCTGTCTTAATGTAGCCATTGCAATTTTCTGTTCTCCAAATTGGCTTAGGACAGTGATGGTTGTATCTTTTGTATGTCTGTATGTGTATGTCTCTATGTAATATTTATGCCATGGATTTGAATTTAGAATCTGCCAAATTGATATGTGCTTGTTATTTGCAAAACTAGGAACTGTTCAATCAATGGTAGCATTGTGCATTATGTAATTTAAGCTTACATATCATATCCTATTCAGGTCTCACAATAATCCTATTAGATAGGTGGTGGTATGCCTATTATAGCAGTTTCCCTGTTGTTATCATTGTACCAAACAATGATACTGATTTAACTAATACAGATGGCTATGCCATCAGAAGAGCATTTTGTAAGAGACCTAAGTATGCTGAAATTTCTCTAAGTTTCTTATTCTCTTTCACAATAAAGCCATTAATTATCCTTTTCTCCCAAGATTGTTTCTCTGCTTATGAGTGAGTCGATGTTTATGACTCTAAGTGGGTCTTTGTTTCAAGATCTGTATCTTTGTACTTGGCAGCCATTTTCGCAGAGCTAATGTCACGTTATGTCATCTGACACACAGTGTCAGAACCACTTTCAAACTCTTGTATAAATCCCTTTGTTCTTTTGATATGAGGAAAATATGTAATGTATATGGAAGGAAACATAAAATCTGAATGGGAAATCTTACAGGAAATATTTCTGATCATGAGCATGACAGATTACAAATTTGAGTAGGTGCTATATTCCTCACCAACACAGCAGACCAATGAAGCAGTAGTTAATATTGTTAAACACTATATAGCTTGGGTCTTATTGTGGACATTGTTTAATATTTTTCTATTTCAAGGATCTCTGGAGAGTATATCCTTTCAGTTGGGAGGGGCTATTATATTCCTTTCTTATTCAGCTCAAATATATCTCTCAGTATTATCCAAAGATCTTATAAGGCCAGTCAAATTTAGTTTGTCATACATTATGTGAAATGCTATAAATTATTTTGGATATATTCCAAATATATCCTAGATATAGCCTGAAAATTATTTATAAATCTCTAGAGAGTCAAGGCTATGGTTTTTCCAGTAGTCATGTATGGATGTGAGAGTTGGACTGTGAAGAAGGCTGAGCACCGAAGAATTGATGCTTTTAAACTGTGGTGTTGGAGAAGACTCTTGAGAGTCCCTTGGACTGCAAGGAGGTCCAACCAGTCCATCCTAAAGGAGATCAGTCCTGGGTGTTCATTGGAAAGACTGATGCTAAAGCTGAAACTCCAATACTTTGGCCACCTCATGCGAAGAGTTGACTCATTGGAAAAGACTCTGATGCTGGGAGGGATTGGGGGCAGGAAGAGAAGGGGACAACTGAGGATGAGATGGCTGGATGGCATCACCGACTCTGTGGACATAGTTTGAGTGAACTCCGGGAGCTGGTGATGGACAGGGAGGCCTGGCGTGCTGTGATTCATGGGGTTGCAAAGAGTCGGACACGACTGAGCAACTGAACTGAACTGAGTGAGGTTCAAATAAACAAGTTCTCTGGAGAATTTTACATTTTATTTTCTAAGATTAAAAACAGGTTAATTGAATGATGTTGAGGCACCCACAGTGAGATGCTACACATATAAAGACATTATCCTGTCCCACAGCTTGCATCTAAAATTAGATATACACAGGCAAGCCAGATAAACATAGACAGCACACTTTAAGACCAAAAAGAAATGATGGGAGAGAAAAATGAGAGTGGTAAATCAAAAAGTCAAAGGGAATTGACACATATTCTATCTTCTGCCTTTTATTTGTAGCCTTAATTATCTTTGTCAGAAATGATCACACTGTTGAAGTCAAAGAGGGAAGCTGTCTGATAGCCTCTAAAGGGTACTAATGGGATTGCTATGCACAGTGTTCTCTGCTTTGGAGGTCCCCGAACTCCTTTTATCCCTGATTTGTCCCTGAGTAGCTGACTCTGGGGTACTCAAAGTTTATCTTCAAGCTTAGTACTGGAGATGAGCACCAAGCCACTATGTTAGGAAACATTCCCTCCAGTTGCCTGCAGAATTTGGGAGTAGTACACTGTGGCAGGCCACGAGGTCTGGACTTGAACCCAGACCTAGCTTCCCACGTGAACTTCAGACTGAGAGCTCACTATTAACCCCCAACCTATGTGGTTAGTCTACAAGCCTGTCTGGCCTTCTCCCTGAAGTCAGGTTAAAAAAGAAAAAAGCACCTCCAATGTGCCAGCCTTCATGCTCCATGTTAGGGATACAGATAAATAGAATCTAGACCCCCCACTCCAGTATTCTTGCCTGGAGAATCCCATGAACGGAGAAGTCTGGCAGGCTACAGTCCATAGGGTCTCAGAGTCAGACACAACTAGCATGTAGACTCTCTTTTGGCGCTTACAACTTATTTTGAAGAGACAGCTTAAGAACAGACTATTTTGTTCAATAACATAATGTGGTAAATGTAGCAGCAGAGCAGTGGTGAGGGCAAAGGCCAGAAGAAGAGCATCCAGCCCAATGTGGTGGTTGGGGGCTGAGGACAAGGAGACAGGGGGTAAGTCTGAGAGCAGGACAGAAACCAGGAGAGTTACCTCCCTGAAGCCAAGAGAGTGTGTTGAAAAAAAGAGAGCGAGACAGAGGAAGAAAACAGAGTCAGATCCTTCAGCTTTTGAACAATATGGACAAGAAAGTCCATTGGATTGACAGATGGCGGTCACTGGTGACTGTAGATATGGCAATAATTGGGGAGGTGTGGGTGTGGAAAGTCAGTGTAGTGCTCATGCTGAAGAATGAAAGGGAAGTGGAAATAAAAATCTTTGCTGTGAAAAGAATAAGTTAGAAATCTGTCATTGAGGGAAAATTTGTCTTGACTTTTAATCAGAAAAGCAGGTTTCTAATTGGAGAGAAACGAGCTGGTTGAAGATAAAGAGGTGAATGATGGATCAAGGGAACAGGTTTTTGATTCCAGTTCCAGATCCCACTCTTCGTCCTCCTAAGGTGGCCTCTGTCTCCTCCTGATTCTATTAGCTCCCTCCTCTCACGGATGGACTTTGCTTCTAGTCTCCCTTGTACAGACTCAGCTGTAGCTCCCTAAAATATGACAGTGACAACAACTGAATGTCAAGAACCATGGCTGCACAGGAATCCTGACCAACTTGATTCCCATAGTATTTACTAACCTACAAAGAACTGATACACCTTTCCAATAACAAAAATACTTTTGTCTACCACCTAGAGCATCTTTTCCTGGGTCAAGGTGCCTGGGGGTTCAATTAGTAATTGGGAGGTTGTTTGTTCAGAATGGATTATAACAAAGAGAAGTCTTGTGAGTTATTTAATCCAGCAGCTAGACAATGGCAACCCACTCCAGTACTCTTGCCTGGAGAATCCCACGGACGGAGGAGCCTGGTAGGCTGCGGTCCATGGGGTCGACAACAGTTGGACACGACTGAACGACTTCACTTTCACTTTTCACTTTCATGCATTGGATAAGGAAATGGCAACCCACTCCAGTATTCTTGCCTGGAGAATCCCAGGGACAGAGGAGCCTTTTGGGCTGCCGTCTGTGGGGTCACTTAGCAGCAGCAGCAGCAGTGAAACCTGAGAGTAAGCCCTTTCTAGTGACTGGAGGACCCGCAGCCACTTTAGAGCGCTTGCCAAAGTTTCCGCTCTCTGACAAAATTTTCTAGATTCAAAGCAGACCATTTCCCCCCCCACCTTTATTACTTACAATGATGTTTCCGTGAGCTCCATCAGAAATTGCACCCTCATCTTTTTCTACCAGCAGTGTGGATCTTCTTAGCAATTATATATGTTTTTTTGGTAGTTTCAGCTCTTGGTGTGATCGGATTTCCAAGTTATAAGAGGTGATTTCCTTTCACATTTCTTTCACCTCTTCTTTCATTTGTCTGATTTTTTTTTAATATTCAATTCAGTAATTTAATGAAAATACTAAAATGAAATCATATTTTCTTTTAGAGTAAACAATGGAATTTCCATCCTCATTTTTTTTTTTAAGAAAACAAATTTAGAATCTAATAGAAAATCATCACAGCCAGATAAAACACTGGGATTGGATGTTTACTGTACTCACTGTAATGCTTATATTTATATGATTTCCAGAGAGCTCATTAGAAGCCTCTTCAGGAAAGAAATTTGTCTTCCAAGTATCTTCCTCACATCCAGATGCACTTGGTAGGTATTCAAGAAACGTATGGATGGACTGACTTTAACTAGAGAGTTCTAATAGAGTGAATGATTTGTCATCTAGGATAAGATCTGTCTTCCTAACTCACAGTCCTCAGTCCTGAGTCTTGCTCTTTTGCCTAATGAACTACATAAGGTAACTTGTTTTCCAGAATATCAGTATTATCCTCTTCCTACCAAGATAGGGGCAAAACAGCACTTATGTGGGATTCAGAAGGTTTAATTTGAATTAAATGAGAATAAAGTACCCAGTCCACAACCAAAAATATATGCCTCAAAGTTTATTGAATTAAAGAATGAATTGGACAATCATTTAACTTGAGACCGTTCTCTTAACAGTAAAATAAAATCATTACTTCTCGCTCCACCTTCCACACAAGATTGCTGTAGAGAATAAAAGATGCTAAAGCTTTAAAAATTGTACAGTACAGTACTACTTTGAAGTGGGATTTGTATGTTGATTTAATGTCTTTCCTATCAACTGGTATTTTTGCAATTGATTCATTACAGCTAGCCTTCCTATTAAAGCCCCCAACTAACTCAACTGTTGTACACATTTTTAATACTTCGTTTAGACTATTTCTGATTTTGCCTGGCTGCAAGTCTGTAGAGCCATGTACGACTGTGACAGACTCGCACTTTGCAGGAAACTATTTTTCTGGAGTCATGTTCTCTGTTTCAAATTGCTGGCAGAAGTAGCACGAAATCAGTGACTCCACCCTAGCCTCTTAAGTGAATTGTGATCACGATATTTTAAAAAGGGAAGCGTACAAAGACCTCAAAATAGTTTGCCCAAATTAAAATCACGTTGACCAACGACAGCGCCCAGATGGGATACCCGGGAAGAGTCTTAAGGGCTCGGAAAGGAGAGGACCGGGAGTCCGAAGGCCCCTCCGCTCCCCGGTCCTCTATCGGAAGCACGACCCGGGTCCAGCGCTGGAACGGTTGCGGGGGGCGGCGGTGGGTGGGTCCCCGAGCGGGCGGCCAGGACCCGCGGCCGGTTGGGGGTCAGCGAGCGCCGCGGCCGTTGAGGACTTCAGCTCCCAGCAGGCACCGCTTCCGCGGCCGAGGCGCGTGGCGGCGCTGCCCGCTGGGACTCGTAGTGCGGTCTGGTAGGAGAACCGGGGAGCCAGCGTGGGCTCCTTTTCGCCCACGTTGCGGAAACTGGGCCTGGGGGGAATCACGCCGGCCCACTCTCGCCCGGCGGCCCTAGGGGGCGGGGGTTGGGGTGGGGGCGAGTGGAACACGACTGGCTGCGGCGGGAAGAGGGCCCTTGGCCGCCGCGCACGTGGGGGGTAGTTAAGCGCCGAGGAACCCGGAAGCCCCGCGCACCGCGCCCCGCGCCCCGCCCTGGTGACGGCTCAACGCCTCTCCCGGGGGGAGGTGGGGCAGGGTGTGTGGGAGGAGGGGCCGGCCCGCTCGACTCCTCAGAGAGCCGCCTGCGAGCCGGTTCTGCCCTCCACTCCCCTCCCCCACGGGCCCTACGCCACGCGGGGCCCGCCCACACCCGGCGCGTGCGCAGAAGCCCCGCCCCTCTGCCCCAGCCCCACCCCCAACACCCGCAGCAGCCGCCGCCGCCGCCGCCGCCACCTCTCCCTTCCTCTCTGCTCTTTCTCTCCTCCTGTTTTTCTCTTCCCTCCTCCTCCTCCGCCTCCTTGTCTCCACCCCCTCCGGCGCTGACGCTCGCGTAGGGCCCTGGCGTCAGACGCGCGGGGGGCGGGGCGAGTGCGGCGGGGGGTATAAGTAGAGGGTGCAGGAGGCGGTGCTTCCCCTTCTCCCCGGCGGTTAGTGCTGAGAGTGCGGAGTGTGTGCTCCGTGCTCGGAACACACATTTATTATTAAAAAAATCCAAAAAAAATCTAAAAAAATCTTTTAAAAAACCCCAAAAAAAATTTACAAAAAAATCCGCGTCTCCCCCGCCGGAGACTTTTATTTTTTTTTT
>SJYT01021583.1:26063-73485 GCA_006410635.1 Cephalophus harveyi
CCCGGGGGGGAGGGGGCGGGAGGGCATGTCACCCCACCCGAGGCCAGCGGGCCGAGGCTGGGGCGTCAGGACCCCCGGGTCCCCGCGCCGGCCGCCGCACGCCCCTCGCGCGCCCGGCCACTTCCTTCTCCGCGACCATTTTCTCGGCCTCAGCGGCGCTCAAACTTTAGGGTGATGACGCGCCCGGAGGGTGGGTGAGGTTGGGATCTAACACTGCGCGGCGCCCCCCCGGTAGCGGCGAGATCCTGGGGGGTGTCGAGCGCCGAGACCCCTTCTCCGGTAGTCGGTGGAGGCGCTCCCACCACCCCCAGGCTCCTGCCGGCGCCCCAGGACAGGGAGGAAGTGCATTTCGTTGCTCGAAAAATACCACGTGTTGAACCCGGTAACCTCCCAGGCCCGAGGCCTGTACCCTGCCGCGGGTCCAGTCGCATGGGGGAGCCGCGGGGACTTGGAATAAAGTTTATCTGGTGGTCGCCCTCTGGTTTCTGCGACCATTCTCACTAACGTGTGAGTGACTGACGGCTCCAGAAGTGTAAATTACCAACGAGACGTTGCTTTGGGGGTTCAGACAGTTCTTGTAACAGCAAGTTAGGAAAGAGGGGATGTAGAAGATGACCCATCGTTTTCTCAGGCAATTTAGTTAGTTTTGATTTTTTTTAATCTAGTAGTTTCGTAGTACTGGTAATTCGGTTTTTTTTTTTTTTCTCTCTTGTATTTTACCTCCTGAAATCGTCTCTGGTTTTGAAGGATTTTACTTAAAAATGTTGTCCCCAATTTTGACTGTAAAATGTTGCTTGTGAGTGTAGTGTGTACTAGACCATTATACTTATGTGGTATGCTAGTGGAGATTTACTTAAAAAAGTGGTCCAGAATATTCATACATCATGGGGAATGAGTGAAAAGTAAGGGATTAATTAGTTTGAGTATATGAGAAAAAAGATGCGATTAACTTTATAAACAGTTCACAGAAATTCGAATGTTTGGCAAATAGGTATGTGGCCTGATGAGTTGCCGAGATTTTTCTTTATAGCTGAATCAGTTGACTTGGAAGAGTCATTTTCACTTAATTTTATGATCCATTTTTGCCCTTTTTTCCCTTGGCTACTTGAATATGTGTCAAGTATTATAAGGAATTAATTTTTGTAGGAAAGGCCTTGAAGGTGGAATTTAAAACTTTGATCTTGTTAAGGAATTGTTTTTGGTCAGTTTTTCACTAGGTAGAGTTAATACTGAGATTTGGGGGTGACACGCTGTCGAGCCACACCAAGTTGTAAAACTGCTGTGCAGGTTTTCTGCCCTTTGCTCTGTAGGCAGTAGTTCCAAATGCCTCTGTAAGGATTCTTCCCAACTCTGATCAAGTTTATCACTAAATGGAAGATCAGGGAAGGTAATTTGGGTGCAGATAATCACAAACTGAAGGGTTGATAGAGAAAACTTGAACGAACAAATTCTAGAAATGTGAATTTTTGAAACTGACTGTTAACATAGTTCCTAAACTTAACAATTTTAAATCAGAAAAAACAATTTAATTTCTTAGGATTTGAAAAGTTGAACTTCAGGTTACCATGGTTACAGTACACTCACTGTATTATTTTCTATACCAGTAGACTTGTACTGTCACTTCTGAAAAGCAGGTAGCATTTTTCCATCTTCAGTTTATTTTATTCCTATATGTATACAAATTATTCTCTTTCCAAATTATGTGATCTTCCTTCTACTCCCCCCTGATTTTGCTACATCGGTGTACTTGTAGAATAGCTTCTGAAAGTGATCAGTTTCCAATTTAACAGGAAAAGGTGACTCATTGAAAAGAAGCTCAAGCAAAGTCAGCTGAAAAACGAGGGGAGCTGAGTAGGTGTGGCCAGTTGATAAATGAGCTGACAGCTGATTGTCACTATCTTCTAGAAACTGAAATTTTCATTTATAGAAAGAAGTGGCCGGAAAATTTGTTTTCTCACTGACTTTACAGTTAACACTAGCATGGCATTTGTGAAAATTGATGTTTCAGAACTTCAAATGGATTGTGTATGTCCCTTTAGGAACTAGTCTTTTCTACGTAACAGGATATATTTTTCCATTTAGAATCCAAACTTCTTTAATAAGTATTTCTTTAATGATACAGGTGCACATAATTTGATCCTTCATAGACTCTGAACTCAGATTTTGAAATTTTCTATCACTATCCAGAAGTAACTAATCATCAGTTATTAAGTAAATGGTTTAAGATAAAATTGGTTTTATATGTATTAATAGTGAGTTGGACTATTGTAAAACAGGCTATTTAAGATTTTTTGTTAATAGCTAAATATGCTCAATTTCACATTAGTTTTTGAAGGCATGACTCAAATGTTTCTGAATGGATAAAACCTTTCATTTTTTTTTAACATGGTAGCAGGAAGTTGTGCCATGAGTCACTGAAATCCCCCCAGTAAGTCAGGAACATTTTTTTTAGAAGATGGGCTAGTTTTTGTGTAATACTGACAGGAATAAGCAATAAAACATTTTTAACAAGTAGTAGGGAATAAGTTAAAATGCTTGAAAATCTGTAAACTGCTCTGCTTGTGGATAATCTATAGTTGCTTTTAGTGTCTTTTTATATTGCTTATCAAGCAGATTGTGAAGGGGAGATCTTTATATAGTTAACTAGGAACTAAAAAGCGCTTTTAAATTTCATGGCAATTAAAGGAAGAGATTGCTTCAGAAATATATTCTAAACAATATGTCATCTGTAAACATGTGGGAAATTTGGGATTTCTTGATGCTCGTCTTTGTGTTGTATGATATAAATCTAGACTGACAGGTATAAGGTCCAGCCATCTTCAGTTTAAAGAGGTAGAGAGGCCATGTGCTCAATTATTCTCTCCACAGTGGATTATATTAAGTAGACTGTAAAAGTTTTGAATAATATTTACTTGGAAAATGTCCTTTCTTGCAGCGGAGCGTGCTTTGGACACCATGAATTTTGATGTGATAAAGGGCAAGCCAGTACGCATCATGTGGTCTCAGCGTGATCCATCACTTCGCAAAAGTGGAGTGGGCAACATATTCATTAAAAATTTGGATAAATCCATTGATAATAAAGCACTGTATGATACATTTTCTGCTTTTGGTAACATCCTTTCGTGTAAGGTAAGCAAAAATGTGATAAGTAAACATAATTTATTGTTCATGGGGTTCTCAAGGCAAGAATGCTGAAGTGGTTTGCCATTCCCTTCTCCAGTGGACCACATTTTGTCAGAACTCTCCACCATGACCCATCTTGGGTGGCCCTGTGAGCCATAGAATGGCTCAGTTTCATTGAGTTAGACAAGGCTGTGGTCCACGTGATCAGTTTGGTTAGTTTTCTGTGATTGTGGTTTTCAGTCTGTCAGCCCTCCGATGGAGAAGGATAAGAGGCTTATGGAAGCTTCCTGATGGAAGAGACTGACTGAGGGGGAAACTGGGTCTTGTTCTGATGGGCAGGGCCGTGCTCAGTAAATCTTAATCCAATTTTCTGTTATTGAGCAGGGCTGTGTTCCCTTCTATTTGATCTGAGGCCAAACTATGATGGAGGTAATGAAGATAATGGGCAACCTTCTTCAAAAGGTCCCATGCACGCTTGCACTCATGCACTGCTGAACTGCCCCCAACCCTCCAGCAGGCCACCAGTGACCCACACCTCCACGGGAGACTCCTGGACACTCATGGGCAAGTCTGGGTCAATCTCTTGTGGAGTCACTGCTCTTTTCTCCTGGGTCCTGGTGTGCACAAAGTTTTGTTTGGGCCCTCTCAGAGACTGTTTCCCCAGTCCTGTGTTAAGTTCTGGTGGCTCTGTGGTGGGGTTAATGGTGACCTCCTCCAAGAGGGCTTATTGCACCCAGAGCCCCTGCTCCACTGCAGTCCACTGCTGACCCATACTTCGCAGGAGCCACTCAGACACATTTCTAGCTCAGTCTCTGGGTCCTGGTGGACACAATTTTGCCCCTCCTACCCTCTTGCTGGGCTTCTCCTCTGCCCTTGGATGTGGGGTATCTTTGGTGGGATCCAACATTCTCCTGTTAACTCTTGTCAGAGCCTAAATAGGCCCCAAAGATGAAAGTTGGATAAGACAAGGTGCTTGCTGTTACTGAGCTCACAGTCATCTTTCACTAGATTATCAGAAACCAAATTTGGAAAATAATTGGAAACGCTGGTGTAGGTCAGAGAACCCCATGCGAAATACTTAGTTCAAAACAACAAACTATCCATGGTGGAATTTGTCTCATAATAATAGGTTATAAAAATGAAAATTAAACGAGTAATAAAAAAATTTTTAAGTGATAATAGTAAAAATATATCTAGGAGTTTCTCTGGAGCTGTTGTGGGTAGTGTGAGCAACTGAACTGAACACTTACTGCAGTGTTGTAGCTGTGTGCTTAGTCGCTCAGTCTTGTCCGACACTTTGCAGTCCTTTGGACTATAGCCTGCCAGGCTCCTCTGTTCATGGGGTTTTTCAGGCAAGAATACTGGAGTGGGTTGCCAACCCTTTCTTCAGGGAATCTTCCTAACCTAGAGATCAAACCCCCATCTCCTGTACCTCTTGCATTGCAGGCACACTGAGCCGTGGGGAAGCTGCTTGTTTATTCCTTAAGATAGCAACTGTGCTTTCTGTTAATGGATATCTTTATTTCCCAAACACCGAGGTTAGGTAGCTGACAATCCTAAATCAATAGTAATGAAAAATTGGTATACACTTTTCCCTAGGTGGTTTGTGATGAAAATGGCTCCAAGGGTTATGGGTTTGTGCATTTTGAGACACAAGAAGCAGCCGAAAGAGCTATTGAAAAAATGAATGGGATGCTTCTAAATGATCGCAAAGTGTAAGTATAAATACGAAGTTAATCATACTTCAAATCTGTTTTTAATAGTTAAAATCAATTCATCCATTTTACAAGAAATGTATTTGTGCTCAAAAGAGATAACAGCTAGAGTGAAAATTAATAAACCATATCTCGGTAGATTTTATAATTGTCTTTTCTCTATATTTACTGTAACATACAAATAACAGTGAATTAGTACAACTGGTCAGCATTCAAACCGAAAAGAAAAAGGAGAAGCTAGGTATGCTGAAATACAAAGCTTTCCCAGAAATAAGTGCATAGTTGAAAAACTAAGAAATCCAGGCAGAAACTTAGTCATAATTCTTAAGGTAATAATTAGCCCATTTTACATTCAAAGCTGGGGCTAAAATGATTTGCCTATGTTTTACATGCTGGTATGACAGATAAACTGAGATACAGATTCATTGGATAGATTCGGAGCCCAGGGTAGCTCTTTACTTGGCCTTGTTGGTCGCTCAGTTGTGTCCTAACTCTGGCCCGCCATGGACTGTCACCTGCCAGGCTCCTCTGTTCAGTGGAGTTCTCTGGGCAAGAATACTGGATTAGGTTGCCATTTCCTTCTTTAAGGGATCTTCATGACTCAGAGATGGAACCCAGGTCTCTTGCTTTGCAGGCAGGTTCTTTACTCTCTGAGCCACCAGGAATTCTTTACCCTACTCCTACAATGATTACTGTAATTGTGACAGTTTGGCTCCCTTTTCTGTGTAAAGATAAATCAGAAGTCTTCATGGTTTATCTTTCTGAAATAAACTTGTTCTTAAAAGTTGAAAACTTTAAAAATGATGATACTGATAAAACCTCTGTAAGACTTTCTGCTACAGGTTGTAAAAATACAGATTTTTATGAGCCCAAAGAAATTACAGATCACAATTTTCTTTATCTTCTATGCCAGTGGAGGCTTCCCTGGTGGCTCAGAGGTTAAAGCGTCTGCCTCTGATGCGGGAGACCCAGGTTCGATCCCTGGGTCGGGAAGATCCCCTGGAGAAGGAAATGGCAATCCACTCCAGTATTCTTGCCTGGAGAATCCCATGGGCGGAGAAGCCTAGTAGGTTACAGTCCACGGGGTCGCAAAGAGTCGGACACGACTGAGCGACTTCACCTTCACCTTCACCTATGCCAGTGGATTTTTCTTATCTGGGCAGATTCAGCCTTGAGGTCATCTTGTAAGTGATCTGTGAGTTCATGTTGCCATGTAAACTGGGGTAGTGGCACACAAACTGGGTTTGGTTCTTAGAAGTCAGCTACATCGCTCTTAAATCTGTGTCAGGTGGCATGGTGAGTCTGTTCATGGAAGACTCATGCACACGGTGTTAGCTGTTTGAGTTCTGTCAGCTGCATGGTTAAGGAAAAATTTGGAATATGTAAAGAACCTCATATGTCTAAGAAAACCAGCAACTTCTCAGTGTGAACAATGTTTACAAAGGATAATTCTTAAAGTTAGTACATCTTTGGACGAAGACAGTGTTCAGCATCACTAGCATTTACAGATGAAAATATCTGGCCTGCCAGCAATGGTTTAGAGGAGAAAATGGCTACCACTGGTGATGGCCTAGATTAAAATAAGAACTTGATTTATTGCTGTTTTCTGAGTATAAAATGATATAACCCTGTTTTGGAAAGCAGTTTGTAGGTATAAACTTAAGGTTATTTATATAACCTGTGAACTGCCGTGATTTCTACAGTGCAATCCTAAGAACAAGTAACAGTCTTGTAAAGTTAAGGCATTATTTATAAAAGCAAAAAGTTGTGCTAGCCACAGTGGAATACTGTTCCCATTGAGAACATTTATAAAACTCGTTGCATGGAGAAGCACCACTGTGTGGGCGGAGGGAGATGAGGGGGTTTCTAAGAGAATAAAACCATAGGTATCTTCTCTGAAGAGAAATTGTGCTAGATAGACTTAAACACAGAAAACAAAAAGACACACTGATATTTAGTCATGTTCCGGGTGGAACTGTCTGAGATGGATCTTTACTTTGATGCTACTCTCGTATTCTGTAGTGACACACAGACTGCTGTAACACTGCGGAAAGCCTTAATTTTTAAAACACTTCTGTTGATAATGTCACAAAGAAATTCGTCCCAGGCCGTTGGGTGTATGAGGACAGAATTCAGTAGCGTAAATTTCTGTTGTAGAAGAAGCCATGTTGGAACAGCAGTGATGAAAGTTCCGTCTCTTCACTGGCCTGCTCCGTGTATGCTTCCATTTCTTTGCGTTTCTGGATATAATCTTAACCCAGGTTAGCTAGAAGGACAGCAAAGGAGTATATTAGGAAAAACACTTTTTTTGTGGTTATAGTTGGGAGATTTGTAATTACATTTGGTGCTTTTATTTTTTCACTTAAGACCCTATTTCTGTTTTATAGTGTGCTCTTTATTAGAGATTCTGAAATTAGCAATGACTATTACAGAGTCACCTATCAGGCTTAATTAACCTGAACTTCACAAAGTAGAACCTAATTTTATAGTTCTTACATATTTTACTAGATTTGTTGGAAGATTTAAGTCTCGTAAAGAACGAGAAGCAGAACTTGGAGCTAGGGCAAAAGAGTTCACCAATGTTTACATCAAGAATTTTGGAGAAGACATGGATGATGAGCGCCTTAAGGATCTCTTTGGCAAGTTTGGTAATGTGTCTGAATTAAATTTTTATATTCACATTGTTAGTTTCGGGTCATATTTTATACTAAAAATAAATGAGACTTGATGGTACTTAAATTTTGTAGTTAATTTGGATTAAGCTACTGATAGTCCATTATACTAGCATATAAGTAAAATTCTATCCAGTTTAAAGGTTAATAGCCTTGCATTAGCACAGTAAGTTGTGACTGTGTAATTGGAACAGACTTTAAAAGGTTTTGCCATGTTAAGAAATTGCTGGATTTATGCGGTAACAGACCCCGTCTCATCAGAGGCATTGCATGTGACACAGCCAGCTTAGGTTGGAATGTAGTCTTTAATTATGGGTTAGGAAAGCTGGCTAGCTTTAGGATGTTTGGCCAGTCTCAGCATCATGTTTGAGCAATTTAAAATAATAACTTTGAGCGATCTAGATTTTCCAGCGAAGTGTAACCAGCCTCACTTGAGATAGTGTGTAGCTAATCGGAAGATGAGCCTGACATGGTACTCCTGCAGATGTTTTGCTTGCCCCTTAACTTTGCTTTCCCTTCTGGTTAACTTAAACAGGTGTCCTGTTTTTATTTTAAGAGCATTTCAAATCATAAAGAATTAGGAAATGTAATACTTTACTATTGCCAAGCTGTCATGCCACATTGAACCCTCTAAACAGCCATATCTATGCCCATAAATCTTGCAGATTTGCTGTAATTAGATGTGATTTTTTTTTTTTTTTAATAACCTTTTCTCCCACCTACCTAAAATAATACCCAGTTCAGTTAAGTCTGTTTTATTGAGGGGGTTGGTGGGGGAGAAGTGTGTCTTCAGAAACATGCCATCTCTAGGTACTTCTATTTTGTCTTCCCCAAAGATCAAACCCTTTGTTTCCTCTACTCCCTGTTGAAAATCAAGTGGGCCAAGGCTTAAGGAATTCTTAAGAAAATCAAGTTTTAGAACAATGCATCTGTTTTGTACTAAATGCTAAGAATAAATTAACTTTGTCATTTACATTTGTCTGAAACATACCTCCTTAAATGGAAGGAGGAATATTTCAGAGAAAGAGTTTACTTAGCTTCTTAGAAGAGATAAAGGGTCTTTGAAGAGAATGTTTAGTGCCCATGATAGGGGAGAGGGTAGTTAGAGGAGGAATAAATTTCTGGAGGTTTGGAATTTTTTTTAATCCCCATTTTTATATTCTTTTCTGCACAGCTTTTTTGAAACTTGAAACGTATAAACTAAAATGTTGTATGGAATATATTTGAATCATTAAATTTTTTTTCAGGACCTGCCTTAAGTGTGAAAGTAATGACTGATGAGAGTGGAAAATCCAAAGGCTTTGGATTTGTAAGCTTTGAAAGGCATGAAGATGCACAAAAAGTAAGACTTAATATATAATTATCAGAGGCAATGTGGGTTTTCTGTATTTTATAAGAAGAAGTAGGGGATATAAAGTTGAGTTGCTCTTGCATCGAAATACACAAGCATACCGCTGGCTATTCTACATGTTGTTTATCATATGTATTGTTTTGAATTACTTGTATTTCGTGTATTAGTTTTGAGAGTATAAATTAAAAATCTATATTATGTCTTAAGACTTCCCTGGTGGCTCAGATGATAAGGCGTCTGCCTACAATGTGGGAGACCTGGGTTCAATCCCTGGGTTGGGAAGATCTCCTGGAGAAGGAAATGCCAACCCACTCCAGTACTCTTCCCATGGAAAATCCCATGGATGGAGGAGCCTGGTGGGCTGCAGTCCATGGGTTCGCAGAGTTGGACACAACTGAGCAACTTCATTCACTTCCCTTCACTTTTTCATTATGTCTTAAAACCTCAAAGTTTAGTTTTTGTGGTGGGTCCATCTTTAGCTTTTATAATTAACAGATTTTCTTTATTGTTAAAAAATGAACTTATTAGTGCAAGTTAGTAATTAAAATTTTGTGTTTTTGTTTGGTAAGGCTGTGGATGAGATGAATGGAAAAGAGCTCAACGGAAAACAAATTTATGTTGGTCGAGCCCAGAAAAAAGTGGAACGACAGACAGAACTTAAGCGCAAATTTGAACAGATGAAGCAAGATAGGATCACCAGATACCAGGTTCATTTTTTAACTGAACAAGTAAAACTAAGGAGTGAGGAAACCTATTCTATGTTCATTTCAGTTACTGCCAGGTAACTGGAGGGTTTGAGATGGGAAAAGGAGAGGAAACATGGGATAAGCTAATAGGAAGTATGTTTAAGTACCACTGTGGTTTTCTTTTTCCAAATTTTTTTTTTTTTTTTAAGGGTGTTAACCTTTATGTGAAAAATCTTGATGATGGTATTGATGATGAACGTCTCCGGAAAGAATTTTCTCCATTTGGCACAATCACCAGTGCAAAGGTAAAGCATAAGATGCATATCTTTTTTTTAAGATTTGAGAAAAATATGTGCCCATGTGAAAGTGAAGTTGCTCAGTCGTGTCTGACTCTTTGCGACCCCGTGGACTGTAGCCTACCAGGCTCCTCCATCCATGGGATTCTCCAGGCAAGAGTACTGGAGGGATTGAACCCGGGTCTCCCGCATCGCGGGCAGACGCTTTAACCTCTGAGCCTATGTTCCCTGAAAAGCATTTAAATGGAGTATTGTGCATCCATTTATTTTGAATGTATGAAGAAGCATGCATGTTTTACAAAGGAGAGTCTTCATAAAAAGTCCTTTTTAAAAAGAAGTCCTTTGTGGATCACTATATCACTGTTGGCAAGGAGATAAAAAGTTTGGCAAGAATTTATTCTGAGAGAGGAAGTCATTATGTTAATTTGATAACACTTGCTGAATAAACGTTGATCAAGACAGAAAGGTGACAACTCCATGCTAAAGTCTGGCAGAGGACTTGGTTGGCTGTCCCAGATATTTTCCATGCTTGTATACTTACTGTATGCATATAAACTTCTTATAAAACAGAGTCATAGTATACCTGTTCTGCAGTTTGCCTTTTTATTTACAGATCTGGGTACATGTTTATCTCAGACATTTTCTCATTTTTCACTAATGGCTGGCTATTCATGGTATAAGTGTACCATAATTATTCTGCTGTGCCCATATTGTTGGACATTTGGGTTACTTGCATGTTAGCAGTATTAGACCTACCACTCTAATATCCTCATATATCTTTGCACACATACATACCAGTATTTCTGAAGTCCTAGAGTTGAAATAGCTGGTTAGTCGATATGACAGAATTGTCCAAAAAGGCTGAAAAAATTAAATTACTACTAGTCTTGTCCGGTTAGTAGACAGTGATGCACATCTTTTTAAATGAGACATGCTATTTACGTGTCTGCTTGTTCTTTGCCTGTTTTTACATTGCGTTGTTACTGATTTCATAGGGAGAATTTCATGCCAGCTCTTTGTTTTATATTGCAAATATTTTTTCCAAGTCTTCCATTTAGGACTTGGGGGTCTTGTATCATCTTAGGTTTTCCTTGTATTTTGCATTTTTTGTTCGGAGTCAGAATCTATCTGGCAATTGGAATTGTTTCAATGTGATGTGACTATAAGCTCTACGTTAATTCAGAATTATCCCATTGTATCATATACTAGATAGTCCAAAGTCCATCTTTTACCCACTGTTTTAAAATGTAAGCTTAACATCCCAAGTTCCCATACCTGCATGGGTATATTTCTAGACTCTTTTTGAGATGTAATTGACATAAAACATATTCAGGTGTACAACATAGTTGTTTGATAATTGTGTATACTGCAGTGATCACCACTAGATAACATTTATTACCATAGATTAAAAATTTTTTTTCTTGTAATGGTAACTTTAAAGATCTGCTCTCTGCAACTTAAGTAACACATATTAACAATAGTCCCCACACTGTCCCTATACATCCTATTCGTTGCGTCCCTAGTCATTGACTTTACGCCTAGGAGTTTGTACTTTTTAACCACCGTCATCTGTTTCCCCAAGCCCCCTGCCTCTCTGGCAGCCACCAGTCTAATCTGTTCTCTCTATCCCTGAGGCCAGTTTTTGTTTTGTTTTGATTCCACATTTATGTAAGATCATGAATCTGTTTCATTGCTCTTTTGTTTGTTCCTATATCACCAGCATGATGTTTAATACAGATGTATAGCATGCGTACATGTAGGTCTACCGAGTAGTTCATTTCCTTACTGCTTGTTTAAAAAATCTTTGGAGTTATTGTGAAGTTTCCTTAATGTTGTTTATACCCCAATATTTATGGCCCTTATGGTTGTGAATGTGAAATTTTAATTTTAAAATGAGACTCAACTGCTCCCCACCCCCAAAGAGTAATAAAGCATCTTGTCAGCTTGACTTGTTAGAATAGTTAGATTTTAATTTTGCATTTTTCTAAATTTTTTGCTAAAATTTAGTAGGCTTTGAATGTATTTAGAAATTAAACCTTAATATTGAAAATCTAAAAACAGTAAAGTTTCTGCTGTGTCTTCGCCCCTTACTTTTGCTTGGCTAGGATAATGCGTACATGTAGTTTACCCTTAGTATTTGGATATTAACGGGAAAATTGTGGGGAAAAAGATGAAAGTATTGACAGGGTTAAGTGTGAGGTGGTGGCTCTAGTTGATACTGTTTTTGTGCCTCATCCTTCCATTGCATTAATTGTGTGGTTTTTTAATTTTCTTTCAATAGGTTATGATGGAGGGTGGTCGCAGCAAAGGTTTTGGTTTTGTATGTTTCTCCTCCCCAGAAGAAGCCACTAAAGCAGTTACGGAAATGAACGGTAGAATTGTGGCCACCAAGCCATTGTATGTAGCTTTAGCTCAGCGCAAAGAAGAGCGCCAGGCTCACCTCACTAACCAGTATATGCAGAGGATGGCAAGTGTAAGAGCTGTGCCCAACCCTGTAATCAACCCCTACCAGCCAGCACCTCCTTCAGGTTACTTCATGGCAGCTATCCCACAGGTAGGTTCTAGAAAAGGACAAAAACCTCATGAAGGTTTCCTGTTTGGTCACTTTTAATGTTTTGTCATCCCCCCTCCCCCCAAAAAAAGAAGAGTAAAGTCTTAAGATGAAAACATTGAGATGTGAATTATGATTGGATTTGAAAAATACTTAAGAGTGTGCATGCTCTGTACTAAGTCACTTCAGTCGTGTCTGACTTTGCGACTGTATGGACTGTAGCCCACCAGGCTCTTCTGTCCATGGGATTCTCCAGGCAAGAATATGGGAGTGGGTTGCTATGCCCTCCTCCTGGAGTGTGAGGACCTGTTATCTATTTTGAACATGCATAATGTATTGTATTATCTGCTTTTTCTATGACTGATACATTTGCTTGCTTCCAACAGACTCAGAACCGTGCTGCATACTATCCTCCTAGTCAAATTGCTCAACTAAGACCAAGTCCTCGCTGGACTGCTCAGGGTGCCAGACCTCATCGTAAGCTTTTTTTTTTTTCTAGTTGCAAAGTATTTGAACTAAAAAACATAAATGAGGCAAATTAGCTGTTATATCCAATGGTATATTAGCTGTTGCTTTCCGTAATTTATAGTTAGAGGTGTTCATTTTGGGCATCTTTAGCATTTTGTTCTTTAAAAAGAATCTTAAAATACTAATAATATGTATGCTGGTTTGATTTTTTTTTTTTTCTTTTTATCACAAGTTTGGGAATGCATCCAACTCCATTTCATATTTTTATGCTCTGATGTGAAGTGGCATAAAAGTCTGAAGAAATGGCAGATAGGAGCCTAAGCTTTTAAAAAATATACTTGTTTATATTTGGTCATTTTTAGTCTTTTGTGCAAATCTCAGCTCTGAAAAGGCAAGATGAACACTGAGTTTTTCCCCAGTTAATGTGTGTTCATATCTTTAAACGTAGCATTCCAAAATATGCCCGGTGCTATCCGCCCAGCCGCTCCTAGACCACCATTTAGTACTATGAGACCAGCTTCTTCACAGGTTCCACGAGTCATGTCGACACAGCGTGTTGGTGAGTCTTAACCCTTCCCATAAAAGTTGGTCTCCAGTTGAAAATACAAAGATAAATACAAAAAATGTTTTTATTTTTTTAGCTAACACATCAACACAAACGATGGGTCCACGTCCCGCAGCTGCTGCAGCTGCAGCTACTCCTGCTGTTCGCACCGTTCCACAGTACAAATACGCTGCGGGCGTTCGCAATCCTCAGCAACATCTGAATGCACAGCCGCAGGTCACCATGCAGCAGGTGTGGGTTTGAGGCTTCTTTATGATACAGATGACAGGCCTTGATTGCAGAGACTTTGAGGACAGCCTTATGATGTGTGAGAGCTGAAGCTATCTAGAACATCTTGTTGAAGTCCCCCGAATGGCTAGTATGTAAAAATACATGCTATACTCCAGGACCTAGAGCAGCGTTTTCCCTTCCTGAATTGCTTATGTGGTTTGAGAGTTTTATTTGGCATAGTTGTAAGAAAGGGTGAAATAAAGTTTAGTTTGTGAGATTTGGCTTACCGTTTTTCTGCTTTTTTGACCCCTGGGACCAAAATTGTGGTTGATTATACTAGAAGTATGGTTCCAAAGACTACTCCAGATAAAATTCAACATCCCTGTGCTTATAATACTTGAGCACTTGGGTGTTAATAGTTGCCTTAGGCTGCGTTTTCTGGTTCACTCAGCTTCTCCTGTTTATGTTTAGATTATAGTCTTTATCCAGTTATTTTCCAGTGATGACTATATTTGTGCTTGCCATTACTTTTGTACTTAGGAATTTTCCCATTTTCTTTCTAGCCCGCTGTTCATGTACAAGGTCAGGAGCCTCTGACTGCTTCCATGTTGGCATCTGCCCCTCCTCAAGAGCAGAAGCAAATGTTGGGTAAGTACCTTTGTCCCACCTGGTCAGTTACAGTAAGAGACTAGAAAATAGGAAGACACTTAGACTGCCTTTGCACCTAAAAATGACAGCTAGGGTGGCGGGATCTGAATTAGTATGAATGATTACCATGGCAGTTTGTCTGCCTAACTCATTAAAAGCCTGGAAAGCTATTAAAATGTTGCCTTTGATGGACAGGGTAATGGGGCAGGACTTGCCAGGTTCCTACCACATTTTCTGAAGAAGGAGTTTGAAATTTGAACCAAATGAGTAAGCCACTTTGATTTTGACTGAGCACAGATTTAACACATAGCTTCATTTCATCTTTTTTTGGCAAACTGATGCTTTCATGAATTAATTGCCTTGTAGTATGATCTTAATCCATTTTATACTGATCATCTCATGAAAGGTACTGAAATGGTGAATTATGGGTTCGCATTTATTTGCTGTATACGAAGGGTTCATAAACCCCAGTTTTACTATAGTAGATGCCTTAAAAAATTTTTTTTTGATTGAAGGAGTTTTTGAATGTTTTTGTTCCTAGGTGAACGGCTCTTTCCTCTAATTCAAGCCATGCACCCTACTCTTGCTGGTAAAATCACTGGCATGTTGTTGGAGATTGATAATTCAGAACTTCTTCATATGCTTGAGTCTCCAGAGTCTCTCCGTTCTAAAGTAATTTAAATTTATCATTTACCTACCAGCTTCTTATACTACATATTCCAGAATGTTTTGTAGAACATTTGTAAGTTCTTTGTACAAGTCACGCACAGTTCTAAGAGCTTTATAAATATTAATTGAAAATCCTAATAACCTATGGTGCTGTCATCCCTATTTTATAGACAGGAAAACTGAAGCATAGAGAGGTTAAATAATTTGCCCAGTTGCTCACAAAGCAGCTAGTGAATGGCAGAGCTCGCTTTCAGATCCAGTCACTGTACCTCCAGCATCCATTAACTCTTAACTGTGCTCATCTGTATTGAAGAAAGGGATATTTGCTGATATCTCTGAACTTTGGGGGATTTTTGGTGGGGAGAAGGAAGTACAAGAGGTTAATAATTCCAAAACAGTGGTGGAATAGAGCCCAAAGGATACAGATGTATAGTTGGAATGTGGTGTTTTTTTTTCATAACAGTCATTAACACCTTCATCTGAGGAAAGGAGTTTGCCTTTGTTGGACATTTGTAGGTTGGCGGTTTGAAGCTGTATTCTAAATTATTGTTTTTCAGAGCCAGTTTGTTTTCGTTTTTTCAGGTTGATGAAGCTGTAGCTGTACTCCAAGCCCACCAAGCAAAAGAGGCTGCCCAGAAAGCAGTTAACAGTGCCACTGGGGTTCCAACTGTTTAAAGTGAGCTGCCTCGTGTTTCTTATTCTCACAGTTTGAGCATGTAGTGAAACGTAGCAAAAACTCATTTTATCACTAATCCAAATGCATTTCAGTTTTTCAAAGAGAAGTAAAACTACAGAGGAATTAAGTATGTGTTACCCTGGTATAGACTTGAATTATTCGAGATCAAAACCCCTTCAGACATTTTGCATAGTAATTTGTGTTAAATAGCTGTAACGTGGATTGGCCCTGTGTAGATAGCTGAAGGACTTTCATAGCTTAATACATTTGCTTGGGTGGCAGTGATGAAGTTGTTTTTTGGCCTTTAATACTGCCTTTCATTACCCCCAAGAAATAGGGTGATGTAGCTGTGTGGCTGGAGCCAGCCGTGTACAAAGCTTCCCTATAAAACAGGAAGTAGCTGGGGCTGTGCGGTCGTGTTCCGTGTTGAGGCTCCTCTGCCCCGCTGCCACCACGTGAGGGCGGCCGCGCAGCTTGGGAACGAGCAGGGGTGGCTGTGGTTCATAGAGCTTTTCAGAGACAGGCCCTCAACAGGCTGAACTTGGCTGAGGGCTTTCATTCTGACAAGGGCCAGTATTGGTCTTCTTACATTTGTTTTTATTAAAATACTTGACATAACAACATTGTGTAAATTTAAGGTGTGCAGTGTGTTAATTGGATACATTTATATATTATAAAATATGACTGTCATTATAGCTATGATTAGCACTTCTGTCACTCAGGTAAAGGTCCTTTCTTTTTAGTGGTTGGAATCATTATGTTCTGTGACTTACATTTGATGATCATAATCTCTTTTTCCCCCACATTTACAGATGATCAGGGACCATGAAAAGAAACTCGTGCTTCACCGAAGAAAAATACCTAAACATCGAAAAACTTAAATACTATGGGAAAAAAAACATTGCAAAATAGAAAATAAATAAAAAAAGGAAAGGAAACTTTGAACCTTATGTACCGAGCAAATGCCAGGTCTAGCAAACATAGTGCTAGTCCTAGATTACTTATTGATTTAAAAACAACAAAAAACACAAAAAAATAGTAAAATATAAAAACAAATTAATGTTTTATAGACCGTGGGAAAAAGAATTTTCAGCAAAGTACAAAAATTTAAAGCATTCCTTTCTTTAATTTTGTAATTCTTTACTGTGGAATAGCTCAGAATGTCACTTCTGTTTTAAATAACAGAGTTGATAACTGAGCAAGGAAACGTAATTTGGATTATAAAATTCTTGCTTTAATAAAAATTCCTTAAACAGTGAAAAAAAAAAAAAAAGAAATCCCAGGGTTGATCTTCAGAATGGAAAGGTTGGATCTCCTTGCAGTCCAAGGGACTCTCAAAGTTGATAACTGAGCAAGGAAACGTAATTTGGATTATAAAATTCTTGCTTTAATAAAAATTCCTTAAACAGTGCACAGTGATGTTATGCTATTTTATTTCTCTTTGTTTATTTCTCTTTGTAATTAGCTTGGGAAAATAGGTGATAGTTGAAACTGACATTAAGAGCCTCTTTCATAACAAAGGCACTGATTGTTTTTCAGAAGTTTATTAGGTTTATGGAAGAAACATAAAACCATGCCTCTAATGCACTTTATGAAGTCAGATTTCTATGTGAGTTCTTTTGAGATTACATGATACGTTAAGGTTTCTAGGCTGGGAGATAGCTTTTAAACTATCACTTATGTGGTATAAAATAGTAATTACTATTGTGTTTGCTGGACAAGAGGGTGTAGATAAAAATTATACCAAAAACTAGTTATATTATGTATACTTAGGATTAGTTTTAAGCCTTAATTTTCTAGACTTGTAATTTGACTTAACTCAGTACAATACTTTATCATCGAAAGTACTTTTAAATAATGGAGATAATAGGGCTTCTACATTGAGAGAAATGGATTTAAAACACCAGGACTGGGGCCCAGGGCATGCACATTAAACAGGTATCCCTGACAGTTTCAGTGTGCTTTAGAGAATGATCTAGTTTTAACTCAGTTTCATTCTCTACACAACTGCCAGAGTTTGCTTTGTGAGTTGCATATCTGATCATCACCGTGCTAGAATTACCTCAACTGTCTTGCCTTTGGGAGCAAGTAAGTCTGTCTCAGCTATGACAGTGCCAGCCCTCCCTGCATATTGAAGCCTTAACCATGCTTCTGTACTTGGAATGCGTTTCACTGTATTCTGAAACTCAAGATAAAAACCCCACTTACTGCCCCATGGCTTATATCATGCACCTAGTAGGCATTATTAACAGTGATGATTTTGTATTTTGCCTGGCTGTAGTCCTACCCTGACTGTTGAGATGAAAACAACTTTTATGAATCATGAAAACTTTATCAGGGTTGTATCTCAGTTTGAACATAGAATGGTTCAAGCCTTCACGTTTTAAAGGAGCCTCTTCTGAGATGTCTCGAGCTAAAGTTCTCACAGTTGAAAACCATTCTGGATCTAGAGGTGCAGGTGGTGTTCACAGCAGTAGTTTGCTTTGTGTGTTGGATAGCTAGAATTCAGTATTTATTGTGTGATACAAAGATAAATCATTTGATTTTGAAATGTCTGTTTTCTTAGAGGAGACAACAAAACTGGTAGATGTCTGTAATCTACTTGTAGGAATTGACATAGGAAAAAAATCTTCATTGTTTGATTATGTAAGTTCACCTACTCAACCAAAAGTTATTTGTCACCCACAAAATCTTTGTGCAAACAGACTTCAGTCATCTGTGGATAGCACAGAACGTTGAAAAATGAGTCACGTGAAATCCACGTGTTTCCAGCAGAACTAAAAAATGTCTTGTTTCAGCTCTCAAAAACAAGTGTCCTTTTCAAGGGCTGTTGGTGCCTCACTTTGACATTCTTGCACTGTGTGTGTCTGTGAGTGAGTGTGTATGATTTCACTGTTTAAATGGCCCCCGTGGAGAAAATGTAAGTTTCATTTGGGCTTAAGTTATAGAGCTGTCAGCTGTGGGTTCAGTGTTAAACAATATATATTAAATAAGATGTCTTTAGGCAGAAACACAAAGCTGTGTGTCAATTGATGAAAATGTGACAGGCTCACAGGCAGTGACTCAGTTATGTGCTAGTTTCAATGTTAGCAAGACTTCACAAAACGATCTTCATAGATGGTAACTGACTGCTGCTGCTCAGTTGCTCAGTCATGTGTGACTCCTAGTGACCCCGTGGACTGCAGCCCACCAGGCTCCCCCATCCTGGGATTCTCCAGGCAAGAACACTGGAGCGGGTTGCCAGTTCCTTCTCCAATGCATGAAAGTGAAGTCACTCAGTCATGTCCGACTCCTAGCGACCCCATGGACTACAGCCCAGCAGGCCCCTCAGTCCATGGAATTTTCCAGGCAAGAATACTGGAATGGGGTGCCGTTGCCTTCTCCGGATAACTAACTAGTGTCTGATAAATGTATGGCTGGGCTTTCCTGGTGGCTCAAACCGTAAAGAATTTGCCTGTAATGTGGGAAAGCTGGGTTCAATCCCTGGGTTGGGAAGGTCCCCTGGGGAGGGAGGGCATGGCAACCCACTCCAGTATTGCCTGGAGAGCCTCTAGGCTACAGTCCATGGGATTGCAAAAAGTTGGACTTGACTGAGCACACCCAACTTCATGTAGGATTTGAAATGAAGCGCAGTGAAGGATACTACCATATCTCATAAGGCTTATGGCTGTCTCTGTTGGCAGGTAGGAGATGATAATGGCTACTTGGAAACTGCTTTTTTAGCCTAGAATCTCCTTTTCTGTAGCATGCACACTAAGTTGGCATGGCTAAAACAAGCTAATGTATCTTGTTTACAGGATGCTACCTTTGATTATACCTCTACCAAACTAATGGATCACAGTTCAGTTCAGACCCCATGAATCGCAGCACGCCAGGCCTCCCTGCCCATCACCAACTCCCAGAGTTCACTCAGACTCACGTCCATCGAGTCAGTGATGCCATCCAGCCATCTCATCCTCTGTCGTCCCCTTCTCCTCCTGCCCCCAAGTGAAATTTTAGAGAGTACTTTGAAATTTTCTTACTCTTGATGTAAACCCACGGTCCCTATTCATTTGCAGTGAGTAAATGAAGACCTGGATAGCTGTGCTTAGTAAGTGCATTCTCCATGTAAGACCAGTTCTCATGGAAACGATCAGGTTTGGTTTTCTGTCCACAACTTTAAGTTTGGGGGCAGGGTGGGGGGGAATTTGTTTTTTCAGCAAAGATGGTGCTGATGGTAGTTGCTAAGACTTGTGACTCCATGATCTGTAGCCCATTAAGATCTGTACATGATCTGTAGTCCATGGAGTTTTCCAGGCAAGAATACTGAAGTGGGTTGCCATGCCCTCCCCTCCAGTTATCTTCCTGGCCCAGGGATTGAATCCAGGTCTCCTGCATTGCAGGTAGATTTCTTTACTGCCTGAGCCGCCAGGAAAGCCTTAACAAAGTTAGGAAAGCATGCAGTTTACTTTGTTACTGAAAACATCCCCAGAAAGCCTGAAACAGTTTATTCATTTATTAACCTAACATACTTGCTATAGAGAAGCTCTTCATGTTGGAAGGCAAGAATATTTTTTAGATCCATAAAATACATAGCAACAATTGATAAGGTATATATGAGCAGGTGGATATGTGACTGGTGATGATAAGGTTTTGTTTCTGTGTACTCCTAACCTCAAGTAAGAAAAATATGTTGTACTTGCAATATTTTATTCTGATATTCAAATCTCTTAAGTAAACATGCCAGACTGACATCCAAAAAGTCTTTAATCATCCCCCAGATGTTAATATTTCCCAAACCATTGAAATCAATCTAAGATATTTTGACCATTTTTTTTGAAGTAAAAGCATAAAAAGTTCTAAAAATGTAAAAAAATAAATCAGATGCTTAATTGTATGCTATGGTTTTTAAATTTGTTATAGACCTCACTTTTTGTAAGTAATCACTTAACAAATGTTGGTGATTATTTACAATACCGATTATGGTACAGTGATAATTTGGTTTTTTAAACACTGAAAATCTTGCTTTTGAATATTGAGCAAGTGCTACCTGTTGACTTATCAAATGAACTCTACATGTACTATCTCATTCAGTTCTTAAAACCGTCCCTAAGTTAGATTCAATTATATATTCTCATTCTACAGGTGAGGAAACTAAAGCTTAAAGAAGTTTCATGACTTTCCCAAAGCACGTATAGTAAGTGGTAGTGAAGCTTGGATTTGAATCCAGATCTGCAGGCTCTACAGTTTCTGTGTAAGCTGTGTAGAATCCGGATCTACAGGCTCTTAGGGTCTGTATAAACTGGCTATGAACTATGAAAAAGTGAAGTTCCATAAAATCTCAGATGCTTAGGCTACCTTCAGTCTGGGAGACAGGAGGTGAGGAGGTGACTGGAGATATCAGTGCTCGAGAGTAAGGCAAAACAAAGATGCCTTTCTGTCACATTTTAGGGCAGTCAAAACAGAAAAAGTTGTTATTTAGTATAATGAAAAAGGACATCTTTAACCAAGCTGAGCATAATTCTAAATCAATCTTTTGAGCATCTTGGACTGCCTGGGAACATCAGACATTTCTTTTAGCAACCCTGTGATCATTTTTCTGAGTTTGTTCATATTCTCATTCTAGGTTCCCTTGGAATTATAAATGGACTTAAGCAAAACCTTTTAATTACCCTAAGAGTTTTCATAAAACTTGTGGAATTAACCTTCTGACCCTGTATTTTATTTCTGTGCTGTGCATGCATGCCAGGTCGCTGCAGTCATGCCCAGCTCTGTGATCCTATGGCCTATATCCTGCCAGACTGTCCGTGGGATTCTCCAGGCAAGACTGCTGGAGTGGGTTGCCATTTACTCCCCTAGGGGATCTTCCTGGCCCAACAGTCCTGAGCTCCTATACATCTCCTGCATTGGCAGGCAGATTCTTTACCACTGAGCCACCTGGGAACATACCAACCTTTTCTCAACAGTTATTAGCAAATAGATAAATGCTAACTGGCTGCTGCTAAAGAAATTTCCAACAAGTTGGGTATGTTTTATTTAAGTAACCTGCTGTTAGTAAGTAGCAAAACCAAATCTAGAACTCCAGGATCTCTGACTTGAGTCTGTGCTATTAACTTTCATTTTAGTTTAGCTTTCATTGCTCTTGCTATTCCTTTTTGCTGAAAAAAATTCAACAGACAAGAATTCTTTGTACTACCTTTCCGAATTACATTAATGGATAACAACTTTTAAAAACAGAGTCAGAGATCACTGAAGTGATGTCAGAATCATGATCTAAGTCCTTTCTCTACCCTTTTGAACAACCAACCAGACCACAAGAGAACAGAAGTGCCTCCGCACATTACACCAAAGGACACACCGGCCCACCTGTGCAGAGATAACAGGTTTTTAGTAGGTTATGGCTCCAAGGGGTATGGTAAACCTACCCTGCCCACCACCACTTGCCATGGATTGGGGGGAAAAGAGCCTGGAGGGTGCAAACTGGGTGGATGGTGGATATCCACCTGCAAGAGAGAGCCGGTGGAAGCCTAGCCTGCCCCGGGAGATGCCAGCCTGCCATCAAAGCAGCATAGACACAGATAAGTTTGGAAGAGGGAAGAACTCACACAGGCGGCCCCTTTCCCAAGGAGGGCACAGCAAGGGGCTGGGCTTTTGGTGACAGCAGTGGTCACCTCTAAGGCAGAGGAGGGGGAAAGTCGTGACCTCACTCCTGGAGGAGGTAGGTGGAGAGCAAAAGTGATGAATGAATGCCCGGCTACCACAGTTGTGCAGGGTTTAGCTGGAGAAACCCATCTTTCCAGCAGCACCAGATTTCTGAGGACGGACCTCCATGACTGGAGAGGGAAAAGAAAGGTAAGGATATGAAAGAGTATTAAATGCATTTCCTGTCTGTTTCAGGACTTCAGCAGGTCTACCCACAAACCTCAGAGTGTTCCACTCAAGGCTCCCCACACCAGGCTGTGGGTGCTCGTTGCTCCATGTGCCAAACCCATCTACACCCCACTCTACTGCCAACTCCTTGTCCACATGCCTGAATCCATCCCAAGACCCAGCTCCAGTACACACACAGGTGCCCAAATACAGGTCAAGTTCAGTGATCAAGAAAAGAAAGTCACAAACGAGCTTTAGAGCTACAGTCTGAACTACAAAAGAAAGAACTAATAGCCAGCCTGTTGAACTCCAAAAACTAGAGACCACAAAAGCTAGGTTAAGAATATAGCTGGTGCTCTATCACTGCGTCATGTCTCTTTGGAACCCTATGGAGTGTAGACCACCAGGCTCTTTCGTCCCTGGAATTTCCAGGCAAGAATGCTAGAGTGCGTTGCCATTTCCTCCTCCAGGAGATCTTCCCAACCCAGGGATCAAACTTGTTTCTCTAATGTCTCCTGCATTGGCAGGCAGATTCTTTAACCACTGTGTACCTGGAAAGCTAAGAAGGTAGCTGCTGCTTCAATTGCAAAAGCAAGAGTGCATACCTATAAACATGAATACTTAAGTCTGGTATCACAAAAATAATAATAATTCTCCACCGACTGAACACAAGACACACAAGGTTGCAATCTAACTGACAGAGAATTTTAAATAGCTTTAATGAAAAAATTCAATGAGCTACAAGAAAACTCAAGGGGCTTCCATAGTGGTTCAGTGGTTAAAAGTCTGCCTTGCCATGCAGGGGACGCTGGTTGGATCCCTAGTCTGGAAAGATCCCACATGCTGCTGAGCAACTAAGCCCAAGCACCACGACTACTGAGCCTGGACTCTAAAGCCTGCAAACGGCAACTACTGAGCCCACGTGCTGCAGCCCCTGCAGGCTGTGTGCCCTAGAGCCCACGTTCCTCCTCAAGAGAAGCCCTGCAGTGAGAAGTTTGCACACCACAACTAGAGAGGAGCCCTTGCTCACTGCAGCTGGAGAAAAGCTGTGTGCAGCTATGAAGACCCAGCACAGCCAAAATTAACTCAAATTATACATATATATACACACACATACATATGGAATTATGATAATTCAATGAACTCAGGAATAAAATTAATGAACAGCAGTTTTTAAAATTAATTTATATTTTATATTTATGGTATATTTTTTATATTTTATTTTCTTTTCAAATATAAATATGTTTTATATTTTTTATTTTTATTTTATAATTGTATAGTTGATTTACAACGTTATATTAGTTTCATGTGTACAGCAAAGTGATTCAACTACAGAAGGAATTCTTTAACAAAGAGATTTAAATTATAAGAAAGAACCAAACAAATTCTGGAGCTGAAGAATTAAATAGGTGAAGAATGCAATAGAGAGTATCAGTAATAGGACAGACTAGATGGAAGAGAGAATAAGTGACTTGGAGAATAAAAATATAGAAATAATTCAGTTAGAAGAGAGAGAACTTAGATCTAAAAAGAGTAAAAAAAAAAAAAAAAAAAAGACCCTGTGAGAGCTATCGAATTCAATATGAAAGGCAAGATTAATCGGTGTACCAGAAAGAGAAGAGTAAGAGAAGACATTATTTAAAGAAAAGGCAAGAACTTCCCAGAATTTGGACAAACATACCACAAAGCCAATAGAACGGCCTATTACTTCAATGCAAAAAGACCTTCTCCAGCACACATTACACTGAAACTGTTAAAAATCAACGATTAAGAATCCTAAAGGCAGACTGAGAGCAAAAAAAGGTAACCAACAAAGAATCTCCATTAGACTAGCAGTGGATTTCTCAGCAAAACTCTACAGGCCCGGAGTGAGTGAAATGACATATTCAACATGTTGAAAGATAAAAAATGCCAGCCAAGAATACTTCATCAAGCAAAGTTATCCTTCAGATATGAAGAGAAATACTCTCCTACACAAAAGCTGAGGGAGTTTACCGCCACTAGACCCACCTTGCAAGAAATGCTGAAAAGAGTTAAGTTGAAATTAATATGCTAATTAAAAACATCAAAACATACAAAAGTATACAATATTCTGGTAAAGGTGAAAAAGAATTAGAAAACTAGTGTTAGAATGGTGTGTTAGCCATTTAGCTATAGTATAAACATTAAAGGAAGAGAATATTTTAAAATAGCTACTATAATTTGTTAATGAATATATAGCATAAAAGAGCCAAATTATAACATCAAAAATATAAGAGGAGAGGAGCATATAGACATATGAAGGTAAGTTGCTATCAGTATAAAAGACTATTTTATCTATGCAGTGTTTTAAGTGAGCCTTGAGCAACTTCACTTTCACTTTTCACTTTCATGCATTGGAGAAGGAAATGGCAACCCACTCCAGTGTTCTTGCCTGGAGAATCCCAGGGACAGGGAAGCCTGGTGGGCTGCCGTCTATGGGGTCACACAGAGTCGGACACGACTGAAGCGACTCAGCAGCAGCAGCATGGTAAACACAAAGCAAAAAATCTGGAGTAGATTCAGGAAACAAAACCAGAAAAGGACACCACCATGGAAAATCACCAGTTGACAAATGTAGGCAGAAAGGGAGGGGAAAAGAAACAATGGAGATACAAAATAGCCAGAAGTCTAACAATAAGATGGCAGTAGTAGGTCTTTACGTATCAATAATTACTCTAAACATAAGTGTGTTGAATTCACCAATTTAAGGTCAAATGGCTGGATCAATTAAAAACAAACAAACACAAGACCCAAATATGTTTACTGCCTGACGAAGATTCATCTTCAGCTATAAAGACACATAGACTCAAAGTGAAGGGATGGAGAAAGATACTTCATGTAAGTGGAGACTAAAAGAAAACAAGGGTAATCATATCAGACAAAACAGACATTAAATCAAAGCCAGTAATGAGACTAAGATAGTCATTATAATAAAGGGGTCAATACATCAAGAAAATACAACAATCATAAAACTATACACACCCAACATCGGAGCACCTTATATATGTTAAGCAAATCCCTGGTGACTCAGAGGTTAAAGCGTCTGCCTCTAATGTGGGAGACCTGGGTTCGATCCCTGGGTCGGGAAGATCCCCTGGAGAAGAAAATGGCAACCCACTCCAGGATTCCTGCCTGGAGAATCCAATGGATGGAGGAGCCTGATGGGCTACAGCCCATGGGGTTGCAAAGAGTCGGACACGACTGAGCAACTTAACTTAAATACTAACAGATCTGAACGGAGAAATAATACAATAACAGTAAGGAACTTCAATACTCTGCCATCAGCAATTGTTATATTATCCATACAAATACTAAGAAAACATTGGATTGAACCATACTTTTAAACCAAATTGATTAACAGGCATATTTCATCTAGCAGCAGCAGACTACACTTTGTTGTAAGTGCACACAGAGCATTCTCCCAGGATAATTCATAAATTAGGCCACAAAACAAATCTTTATAAATCTGAGATCTAAATCATGTATGTTTTTGTGACCACAACAGTAAACTAAAAATCAACAAGTGGAAAACCAACATGTGGAAACTAAACAACGTATTTCTGAAGAAACAATGCATCAAAGAAGAAATCAAAAGAGGGGTAAAAATTTATCTTCACAAATGAAAACACAGCATACTGAATCCTGCAATAGTTCTGAGAAGAAAGTTTAAAGCAATAAATGCGTATATTAAGAAATTAGAATGATCTCCAATAAACAACTTAAGGACAACGTCAAAAGAAAAACAAATTAAGCCTGAAATAAGAAAAAGGAAGAAAATAATAATAAGCAGAGTGGAAATAACTGAAATAGACAAACCAGAAAAAAATAAAAAAGATCAACAAAACTAAGTGCTGTTTGTTCAGAAAGATAAACAAAACCAACAAATCTTCAGCTAGACTAAGAAAATGAGAGCAGACTCAAAATTATAAATTAAAAAAGGAGATGTTATAACTGATTGCTATACAAATACACAGGATCATGAGAGACTACTATGAAAAATGATTTGTCAACCAATTAGACAACCTAGAAGTAATGGATAAACTTCTTTAATTACACAGCCTACTGAGACCAATCAGAAGCAGAAAATCTGAACAAATCAACAATGAGTAAAGAGATTGAATTGATAATCAAAACCTCCCAACGCAGAAAACCCCAGAACCAGAGAGCTTCACTAGCAAATTCTACCAAACATTTAAAGAAGAATTTATGTCACTCACTTTCAAACTCTTTCAAAACATGAAGAGGGGGGAATACTTCCAAACTCATCCTCCAAGGCCAGGTTTACCCTGACACCAAAGCCAGATAAGAACACTATAAGAAAACTCTTAGGTCAATATTCTTGATAAACATAGATGCAAAAATTCTCAACAAAATAATTTAGCAAACTGATTTCACGAACATATTAAAATGATTAACATGAGCAAGTAGGATTCATCACTGAGATGCAAGAATGTTTCAACATAAGTAAAACAATAAGTAACACATCGTATTAAAAGAATGAAAGATAAAAATCACTTGTTCATCCCCCTAGATAAAGAAAAAAACACTTGACAAAATACAACATCCTTTCAAGACAAAAATCCCATGAGCCAGCAATTCCACTTCTGAGTATATACCCAAAGGAAATGAAACCAGGATATTGAAAAGGTATGTGCATTCCATATTTATTAGACCTTTATTTACAAAAGTCAAGATATGGAGACAACCTCAATGTGCATCAACAGATGAATGGATAAAGAGGACGTGACATAAATATAATGGAGTATTATTCAACCTTAAAAACAAAAAGAAACTCTGCAATTTGTGACCACATGTATGGGTTTTGAGGACATTAAGTGAGATAAGTCAGACAGAGAAAGACAAATACTATTATGATCTCACTTTTATGCGGAATCTACAAAAGCCAAACTCATGGGGTTCAAATGGCAATATAGGAATATCCTGAATATTCACCCTCTCCCATGGATACATCAAATCTACAGCTACAAATGGAATAATTTCCTCTGGGAAATTACCCAAAAGTAGGCTGAGCAACTCCTACACATCAGGTAAATGAGGGAAAAACCCACACTGAAGCAGGAAGGTTAAGACTTTATCTTACCATAAGCCCCACCCCTTACACAGAGATCCCTGAATTGGGAGGAAGCTCAAAATTTGGAGATTCTTCTTAATACTAATTCTTTTCCTAATGTCTTCATTTGGGGCTTCCGTCATAGTTCAGTCGGTAAAAATCTGCCTGCAATGCAGGAGACCAGGGTTCGACTCCTGGGTTGGGGAGATCCCCTGGAGAAGGAAACGGCAACCCACTCCAGTATTTCCACCTGGAGAATCCCATGGACAGAGGAGCCTGGTGGGCTACAGTCCATGGGGTCGCAAGAGTCGGACACGACTTGGAGCCTAAACCACCACCACCCCCCTGAAGAATGAAGGGTTTGAATGCCATATTGGACACCCCAGTTTTTAAGCTCTGCATCTTACAGATGAGCCCCCAAATATCTAGCTTTGAGAAACCGATGGGGCTCACGTCTGTGATAAATACAAGGAGTGAGTGAACAGAGAAATGACTCTTAAGAGGCATGTGTGTTCAGACTCACCCAGAGAACAGCACAGCCGCCAGCTGAGGGGCGCTGAGACGTGCTGTGATAGAGCTTTACTTGCTTACCTTGAAACACTGACCTGAGGGGCAGGCCCCCGTTGGGGTTCTCTCTGGGAATGGACACGGGCGGGTGTCATCTTTGCTCTCTTCTTCTGCCTCCCGTCGGCCTGCTGGTATCTCTGGGAAAGGAGCTTGTCCCCTCCTTGAATGTTGCTTTTTATGGCTGCCACCAGGGACACCTTTGAGGTTGACTGGCTTTGGTGACCCGTCAGGCTTACACTGGCAGGTCCCATAGGCATGTAACCAGTGGAGAAGATGTTCTTAATTGGCTGCCACTCCCTGGGCACAAGAAGCAACAGACTGAGGCGCCGAGTCCTACTGTGAAAGCAGCCTGCTAGCTGATCTTGGTAGCGGTGTGTAGCGGTGTCCTAAAGGGCAGGCTTCCAGTGAAACGCACACACGTAAGGGTCCACTGTAATCCTCTGCAGAGACCCCCAGGTGTGGGCACGTCGTCACGCTGTCCCTCTGCCATGCTCCCAAGTGCCGGGATCTCCCGGCGAGGCAGGTGCACACGTGTCCGCTGCCCTGGCTTTTTGTGGCTGCTGCCCAGGGGCTGCCATTGCTCGCCGAGCTCTGATGGCCAGTGGGGCTTGTGTTCCTCGTCCGCTGGGACTGTAACGAATGGCGAGACAGTTCTGGGCTGGCTACCATGCCCAGGGCACTAAGCAGACAAGCAGTCTGAAACACTCCCACACTTTCTGTGAGAGAGACCTATCTGCTTATTCCAGAGCCTCAGCCTCACGGGCCGGCTTCTAGTTTGACACACATGTAGGAGCCTGCTCAGTCCCTAGGGGTGAGGTCAGTGGATAGCATTTTTCATGCCCTCTTCCTTGCTCCAGGCTACCAGTATCTCCTGAAAGAACTAGTATACTCCTCTGTTGCCTCGGTTTTTGTGACTACCACCCAGAGAACATCTCCAGATCACCAGGATCTGGTGGCCAGGGGGACTTCTGTTTGCAGTTCCACAGGTCTGTATATGTCTGCATACTTTAGAAGCTGCTACTTGGGGGTCTAGCTTTCGATCATCCTGAATCTAGGTACCGAATGAGACCTGTCCCTTTGGAGTACTGACAGGTCTTGACATACCCTCAACTACTGGGAGCTACAAAAAATAAAATCGGCTGCTTGGACAATCACAAAGTTTTGAGAGACAACGAAAAGAGGGCAAGGTCAAATGATAAGGCTCATCCGCTACACAAGATTACTACAAGACAGAGAGATGTGGGTCTCTTATCTAATATGTAGAAAGTAACACAGAATGTCAAGGAAAATGAAAAACCAGAAGTAAGTTCCAAAAGAAAGAACCAGATAAAACCTCAGAAAAAGCCATTAATGAAATAAGAATAAGTGATTTATCTTATAAAGAGTTCAAAATAATGATCATGAAGGTAGGTGCTCACCAAATTCTTGAGAAGAATGGGTGAACACAGTGAGAATGTCAACAAAGAGATAGAAAATATAGCTTTCAGCTCTAGAGTCATAAGAACTAAGTGGAAGAAGAAGCAAATGTGCAGGCTGAAATGCCAAGAAGAAAGAAGCAGAGGTTCAAGTAAATGTGAACACCTATGGAAGCCACAGGGGCAGCCACAAGGGAAGCCAGAGGCCAGGGCTGCTGGTCCAAATTGCTGGAGTGCAATGCCTACTGTCTAGAATTTGTCTTAAAGAATCTAGAACACCTATGGCCACCCCGATCACCTAGACCACCTTTGAGAGGCTCACCTTGCTCATATCAAAGTGGCTCAAGTCAAAGGACATTTTGGTTCTTTGTCCTGGACCTGTGACATTCTAGACTAGTTCTGTTCTCAGCTGCGGCTGAATGTAACGTGCATAATAAGTCATCTCTTTTGAAAAAATAAAAAATCAGTTTTTTTTAAAGGATATGTAAGATAGAACCAAATATAAATTATGGGGCTGAAGAATGTAATAACTGGACCGAAATACACTAGAGGAAGAGGTGTTCAACAGCAGACTAGATGAAGAAGAATCAACGAACTCAAAGACAAGAAAGTGGAACTTACCCAAGCTAAGGGGAAAAAAAGAGTGTAAGATTAAGGGACTTATGGGACAATATCAATCAGACCAATATTATATTATAGGGATCCCAGAAGAAGGGGAAGGAAAAGGGGGAAGAAAACTTATTTGAAGAAATAATAGCTGAAAACATCCCATGCGTGGAAAAGGAAACAGAAATCTAGATTTAGGAAGCTCAGAGAGTTCCAAAAATGATGAGCCCTAGAGAGCAACACCAAGATGTATTATAATTAAATTATCAAAGTTAAACAAAGAAACAAAGATAGAGTCTTAAAACAAGCAAGAGAAAAACAACTTGTCATATTCAAGGGAACCCCTACAAGATCATCAGTATATTTTAACAGAAGCTGCAGGGCCAAAAAGAATGGCCTAATATATTTAAGTGCTGAAAGAGAAAAAAAAAAAAGAACTTGCCAACTAGTAATACTTTACTTGGCAGAGTTGTCACTCAGAACTAAAGGAAAAGTAAAGATTCCTCCAGGAAAGCAAAACCTAAAGGAACTTATCATCACTAGAAAGTCCTTCATCTTCATCATTAAGATGAAACAAAATGGTACTAAAGAGCAACAGGAAAATACATGAAAGTATAAATCTCACTGGTAAAGGTAAATATACAGTAATATTCAGAATAATCTAATGTTGTGAAGGTGGTAGGTTACTAACAAAGCTAGTATGAAGGTTAAAAGACAAAAGTAGTAAAAATGACTGTAACTACAATATTTTTTAAAGGGAAATACAAGATAAACAATGTAAAATGTGACATCAAAAGCAAAAGATGGAGGGGGGGAGGTATAGAATAAGAATGTAGACCTCCAGAATGTGTTCCAACTTAAGTGGCTATCAGCTTAAAAAAGACTGTTGTAAGTTGTTATTTGTAAGCATAACAGTAGTCACAAAGCAAAAACTTATAGTAAATACACAAAGGAGAAAGAATCTAAGCATACCACTACAGAAAAACCATCAAATCACAAAAGAAAGCAAGAGAAGAAAGGAACAGCAGCAAAACAGTTAATAAAATGGAAATAAGTACATACTATTAAATGTAAATGATTGAATTCTCCAATCATAAAACAAAGTGGCTGAATGGACAATTTACAATTGCATCAAAAATAATAAAATAACTAGGACTAAATTTAAGGTAGTGAAAGACACGTACACCAAAAACTATAAGACATTGAGAAAAAAGTTGAAGAAGACACAAATAATTATCCTTTTAAGATGTCTATACTACCCAAAGCAACCTACAGATTCAATGCAATCCCTATAAAATTTCTAATGGCATTTTTCACAGAAATAGAAGAAACAATTCAAAAACGTTTATGGAGCTAAAACACACACACATGCACCAAATAGCCAAAGCAATCTCGAGAAAGAACAAAACCAGCGATAGCCTGTGCTCCAATTGCAAAGTGTATTACAAAGACCTATAATCAACACTTTATGTGTCTATCTTTAAGCCAAAATCAAAGATCAACAGAACAGAATTGAGAGCCCAGAAATAAGCCCAGGTGTATATGGCCAACTTATTTAGGGCAATGGAGACAAGAGTGTACAGTGGGGGAAAGGACAGTGTCTTCAACAAACAGTATTGGGAAAACTGAACCGTTTCACGCAAAAGAATAAAGCTGGACCGCTATGTTACAGCATACCGCCAAATTAACTCAAACTGAATTAAAGATTTAAACATAAGACTGAAACCAAAAAATTCCTAAAGGAAAACAGGAGGTAAGCTCCTTGACTTTGGTCTTCCTTCGATATGGCAAAGGAAACAATTAACAAGATGAAAAGGAAACCTATAATATGGGAGAAAATATTTGTAAATCATATCTGATAAGAGGTTACCACTCAAAATATATAAAGAATTCATATATGTGTACATGTGAAAATTTGCACATGTATATAAAAATACAGAAAGTATTATAATAAATCAAATGTTCCCATCACCCACTTTCAACACTTACTGACAGTCAATTTTGTTTCATATACCTTTCCCTGAAACCACATGCCTTCAGATTATTTTTAAGCAAACTTTTTACTTTTTAATATTTTTAATTGGAGGATAATTGCTTTACAATATTGTGTTGGTTTCTGCCATATATCAACATGAATCAGCCATAGGCATATATATTTGAAGCACACTTCTAACAGTATATCATTTACCTATAATTATTTCAGAGAGTATCTATAAAAAAGACTCTTAAAATAACCACAATGCCATCATTCCAGCTAAAAGAAATGAACGTTAATTCTTTAATACATAAAGTATCCAGTCAGTATTCTTGCTTCTCCAATTGTTGAACTTTTATTTGTGTGTGTGTGTGGTTTGAGTTTGCTTTTGTTTGTCTTTTGGTAACAGCTTGTCCTTCTGAATCAGGATTTAAATAAGTTCCATTTATTTGTCTTGGTTGGCATGTCTCTGACACATCTCTCACTGTCCTTAGTTGCTCAGCCATGTCTGACTCTTTGTGATCCATGGACTATAGTCCACCAGGCTGCTCAGTCCATGGGGATTTTCCAGGCAAGAATACCGGAGTGGGTTGCCATGCCCTCTTACAGCGGATCTTCCCAACCCTGGGGTCGAACCCATGTCTCCTGCACTGCAGGCGGATTCTTTACCAAATAAACCACCAGTGAAGCCCAGCACATCTCTTAGTGAAAGTCGCTCAGTCATGTCCGACTCTTTGCAACCCCGTGGACTATACAGTCCCAGGGGACTATACAGTCCCCTGAATTCTCCAGGCCAGTATACTGGAGTAGGTAGCCTATCCCTTCTCCAGTGGATCTTCCAGACCCAGGATTTGCATCTCTTAAGCCCCTCTGAATTTAAAGTTTCCTACTACTGACCACTAGTGATACTGGGCACTTTTTCCTTGCTTATTCACCACTCGTATGTGTATCTTATTTTGTGAAATATCTGTTCAAGTCCTTTGCCAAATTTTTTAAAAACTGGGTTTCTCATCTTTTTATTGAGATACAGAAATTCTTTATATTCTGAACAGAAGGCCTGTGTATGTGCATGTGAAATATTTTCTCCCTTTCTGTGACTTACCTGTTCATTCTCTTGAAAGTGAAAGTGAAGTCGCTCAGTCATGTCTGACTCTTTGCGACCCCATGGACTGCACCCTATCAGGCTCCTCCATCCATGAGATTTTCCAGGCAAGAGTACTGAATGGGTTGCCATTTCCTTCTCCAGAGGATCTTCCTGACCTAGGGATCGAACCCAGGTCTCCCGCATTGTAGGCAGATGCTTTTAGCGTCTGAGCCACCAGGGAAGTCCATGAAGTTCAATATATCAAGTTTTTCTTTCTTCATGCTATCTGGGTCCTTCTCTGTACTCAGTAAAGGTATTATACTTAATATTATCAAATTCCTTTATGATTGTTGGAGCAGGGTGATGAGGGTCACTGATTAGCAAAATCTTAGAGGCTAAGATGGTAAGTTATGGCATTTAAAAATATCGAGGGCTAGTTAACACATTAGTTTTAAGTGTACAATGATTCAATATTTGTATGTACTGAGAATTGAGCACAATTGTTGTTAGTTAACATCCATCACCACAGGTAGTTATAATTTTTCTTGTGACAAGAACTTTAAGATCTTCTCTCTTAGCAACTTTCAAGTATATAATACCCTGTTGTTAACTGTAGTCACTATACTATACACTACATCTCCATGATTTGTAACTGGAAGTTTGTACCTTTTGATTCTGTTCACTCATCTTGCCTGTGGCATGTTTTCAAAAAATGTCTGTATTATTTTATCCTCTCACTTATTCTAAAAATAGCAGCTCCTCTTAAAAACGATTCAAAATAAAGCAGAAAGTAAAAGCCCTTCTTTACTGGGTGTATGTGGGGGGGGTGGTGGTATTGGGGATGAGGAGCTATGAAGTAAAACTTAGAAATGTCTCAGTTCAGTTCAGTTGCTCAGTCGTGTCTGACTCTTTGCGACCTCATGAATCACAGCACACCAGGCCTCCCTGTCCATCACCAACTCCCAGAGTTCAGTCACTCCTACTGCCCCCAATCCCTCCCAGCATCAGAGTCTTTTCCAATGAGTCAACTCTTCACATGAGGTGGCCAAAGTACTGGACTTTCAGCTTTAGCATCATTCCTTCCAAAGAAATCCCAGAGCTGAGCTCCTTCAGAATGGACTGGTTGGATCTCCTTGCAGTCTAAGGAACTCTCAAAAGTTTTCTCCAATGCCACAGTTCAAAAGCATCAATTCTTCAGCGCTCAGGCTTCTTCACAGTCCAACTCTCACATCCATACATGACCACAGGAAAGACCATAACCTTGACTAGACGGACCTTAGTTGGCAAAGTAATGTCTCTGCTTTTAAATATACTATCTAGGTTATCTATTACATCCTAAAAGAATGATTTTTACACTTTCAAGCAAAAAATCTTGACCTGACCAAATCAAAACAATCACGCCCATGTTCAAGACTCCAAATCAAAATATGTCCTACCGTGGAGCAGCTAGATGGAAATGTCCTGTTACTCTGCTGAGTGTACTGGTTTTTAAGCTTTTTACTTGGAAACAATCCCAAGTTAAAGAAAAGTTAGAAATGTAATATAAAGAAAAATTTTTTCTAAACCATGTGTGAGTTGGTTGCCAACCTGATTGCCCCATTCTGTAAAGCAGTTCCTGTTTTCTATGAAAGAATATTTTCCTACAGAACTGTAATATCACTATCTGTAGTACTGATGCATTATGGCCATCCAGCCCTCAGCTCCCATGTAAGTTTCTCCAGTTGTTTCACTGATGTCCTTTACAGCAGAGGGTCTAGTTTAGAAGCTTGTGTTACATTGAGTTGTCATGCCCCTTTGTCTTCTTCAACATGGGGCAGTTTCTCAGTCTGTTCTCAGCTTTCCTGACCTGGATGCTCTGGGACCCGACAGTATGTCCCTCGATTCAGGTGTATCTGATGCCTCCTTTCTGTGAGGTTGAGAGTGTAAATATTTTTGGTGGGAATGTCACAGAACTGGTGCTGCTTTCTTCCCATCACATCCTGCCACTTGGCCCCAATTTCCATTTGTCCCATGACTGATGATGCGCAGTTTGAACAGCTAAGTTGGTATCTGACTCTGTAAAGCTGCTATTTTTCCCTTTGTATTTAATATTATTTTCTAAGAAGTATTTTGAAACTATGTACATACCCAATTTCTCCTCACACGTTCCATTTACTCACTTATTCATTCATATCTGTGTGCAGACATGGTTCCCTACTTTATTCAACAGGTTGTAATCTGTTACTCTCATTATTAATTATTATATGCCAACAGTCCATCATGTGACCAGTGGCAGTCCCTTCAAGCTGGCTTATGTATCCTTTTGTTCTCATTATTTTTTGAGCAGTTTCTTGGTTGGGGAAGGTTTTCTTATCTTTCTTCTGTTCCAGCCCTAAATTGAGTCTTTTTCTCTAAAGAGCCCTGGTTTCTTTTAGTGGAAAACAGCATTTATAAGCTGAAACTTGGGTGTATATATTATATATAAGCTTGTATATTTTAAGAGGGTTTCTGCTCTTAAGCTGTCTCAGTGAAAAGTGCGAGGGAATATACCGAAGGCCTGTGAATTAGAGTGTGCGTCTTTACAGAACCCCTGGCTGATTCATGCATGCATTAAAGTTTCAGGAGCACTGCCCACCTACCGAGTAATGACTGCCGTGTCCTAACCAGCTGTTGGCGTGCCAGGCGTGCCAGCTGTCGCAGCTCCATCTAAGGCATCAGGAAGGAGGAAGGAGGCAGAAGGACTCACCCCCTGTTGCCTCACTTTCCTTTAATCCCAGAAAACCCTCATGGCAATGCTGCTAACATCTTGCTTAGAACTTATTCACATGGTTGCATGCAAGGGAGCAGGAAAATCTAGTTTTCAATTGGGCCCATCATCACCTGGGATAAAACTAGTGATCTGCTTCTAGGGATGAAAGGGAACAATGGATATTGGAGAGGTGACAGGAACCTGCCCCTCTGGCTTATACGGTTATCTCCCTGTGTCCTCTCAGCATGAGGGGAAGGCGTTGGTAGCAGAAGCTGAAACTGGGCACAGCTGCCCATCAGAAACAGAAAGGAGGTCATCATGGCCAACTCAGAGATGAAGCGCAAAGGTAAAATCAGTCTTTTATTTAGGCTCAGCTTCCCCAGTGGCTCAGTGGTAAAGTATCTGCCTGCAATGCAGGAGACACAGGTTTGATCCCTGGGTCGGGAAGATCCCCTGGAGAAGGAAATGGCAACCCACTCCAGTATTCCTGCCTGGGAAATCCCATGGACGGAGGAGCCTGGCGGGCTGCAGTCCAGGGGGTTGTAAGAGTCAGACATGACTTAGTGACTAAACAGTAACAATAACAACCATCACGTCTGCCCACCTCACCTTCTGCCCGGCCCCAGAATGGAGCGAGGGCCAGATTTCAAGGACCAGCAAGGTAAACCAGAAAGCGTGGGCTGCAGAGTTTAGCACAGAGTTTAGCTGCAGAGTTTAGAGTCTTACCTGGGAGACTCTAGAAACCAACCCCCCTAGATTCAAACCCCATCAACAGCACTTACCAGCTGTTGGGCTTTCAGTAGGTTACGTCTCCTTGCTAGACCTCAATGGCCTCCCCTTAAAAGGAATGAGCACAGACCAACCTCACAGGTTCTTGTAACAATGTAATGGAAAAACCCATAATAATAATAATGATGATGATTATTATAATGCACAGCTCTTGGAATGCCTGGCCCACATGAACTCTACACGAACAGAAGTTATTATTACTGAGCAGAACTACCGCGAGCAAAGACATGACCTCCCTGAAGACAGCTGCCAAGTCTGATGGTGGATTTGGGTCCAGAGGCCCGTCGCACAGGAAGTATGAAAACCACCAACTTGGAAGTGCTAGTTATTTTCTTAATACTGTCATCCAATATTCCCACCAGCTTAGAGAAGGCAACCAGCTTCACTGACTATTTAACACCCTTGTGACAAATCCCCAGCTTGTTGTTATTTTATGGCGCAGTATCTTTTCTTTCCATGAGCTTGATTTCCCTTCTTGACTATTAGAACTGCATTTTTTTGGGGGGGGGGGGGGACAACACTTAAGCAAACAAAAAACCAACATGCTAGATAGAGCGTTTGACCTTATACTCATCTTTTCTGCAGTAAAGCCTGCAGCTACCACTGTCCCTTCACAGGGACTTAGTGAACGCTGGCAAACCCACATTTGTCACTGGATACATGAAAAGGGACACTATCATTTTCTTAGACAAACATCCTGGGCAATCTGGTTTCTTTTGTCATTAAAAACCGGTTTTGCTGAGGGCCTTAGGGGACCCTGAATGACCAGTTCTTATTATTTCAACCTCCTCTCTAGCTTATCATTTGGATTTGTCATCCTAACATATTTGCCAATGGCTTCCAGGTATCATTGAAAGAAATTCCTAAGATAAACAAAGAGCATTTTTTCTTTTCTTTTCTTTCTGAGACCTGCATCTCCATAATGGGAGTTGAAGAATGTCAACAAGTGTGTGACAGTCCCCGGCAGCCTCTGTTGAGCCCTTTTGACCACTTCCCAGTTTGGCTGAAACAGTTGCAAGTAATCCTTTTGCCTCTTTAACCTATGATTTATTTAAACTGAGACCTAGATGACACCTAGTTGGCCACCTCATGGACCAGAGAAGTGAGAAGAGTAACAGCGCCCCCTACAGGTGTGTGCCCGTGACAGTGAACTGCTGCTGCTGCTAAGTCGCTTCAGAATCTTTTCCGCAGTAAAGCCTGCAGCTACCACTGTCCCTTCACAGGGACTTAGTGAACGCTGGCAAACCCACATTTGTCACTGGATACATGAAAAGGGACACTATCATTTTCTTAGACAAACATCCTGGGCAATCTGGTTTCTTTTGTCATTAAAAACCGGTTTTGCTGAGGGCCTTAGGGGACCCTGAATGACCAGTTCTTATTATTTCAACCTCCTCTCTAGCTTATCATTTGGATTTGTCATCCTAACATATTTGCCAATGGCTTCCAGGTATCATTGAAAGAAATTCCTAAGATAAACAAAGAGCATTTTTTCTTTTCTTTTCTTTCTGAGACCTGCATCTCCATAATGGGAGTTGAAGAATGTCAACAAGTGTGTGACAGTCCCCGGCAGCCTCTGTTGAGCCCTTTTGGCCACTTCCCAGTTTGGCTGAAACAGTTGCAAGTAATCCTTTTGCCTCTTTAACCTATGATTTATTTAAACTGAGACCTAGATGACACCTAGTTGGCCACCTCATGGACCAGAGAAGTGAGAAGAGTAACAGCGCCCCCTACAGGTGTGTGCCCGTGACAGTGAACTGCTGCTGCTGCTAAGTCGCTTCAGCCGTGTCCGGCTCTGTGCGACCCCTTAGACGGCAGCCCATCAGGCTCCTCTGTCCCTGGGATTCTCCAGGCAAGAACACTGGGTGAGTTGCCATTTCCTTCTCTGTGATAGTGAACTAGACCATCGGAAACCTCTCCTAGGGCCCCTTGAAGCAACAGGATTCTGCCCCCTGGTATCTGGCCTGATGGCAAGTGCAAACTGGTGATTAATGGTGACAGTAATTGCCAGCGTCTCCCGGAGCCAGGAGACTGGGCGCTCCATGGTGTCTCTGTGGTGGGCTGGGGCAGCTACAGCTGGGGTCTTTCAATCAGTTTCCCCCCTCCTCTTCCCTGTTCCCTTCTCCTCCACTGCAGATGAATCTAGTGGGTTTGACAAGCCACCATGTTCCACCCTGTCCGCAGAGTAGGTTATGACCCAGCCAGGGCAGCCTTGGATCTGCCTCCCTTTGGACATGGTTGAGCAAGCTGGAAATCTGTATGCCATCCATGATACCAACTGTCCGCTCACCAGCTGTATCAAAGCTGTCGAGGCCTGCCAATCTCACTGCCAACATTTCTTTCTTGCCCATCTCTCTGGTCATCCTAATCCCAGCTGTCATTGTCTCGTCTAACTGAAGTTCCCACATCCATCTGGGCCACCTCCATCTAGTCTACTGCAGCTAGAGTCTTTCTTTCAAAGGACAAATATGGGACTTCCCAGGTGGTCCAGAGGTTAAGAACTCGCCTGCCGATGCAGGGGACATGGGTTTGATCCCTGGTCCAGGAATATGCCACATATTGCCAGGCAAGTAAGTTTGGGCAACACAGTTACTGAGCCCACGTGCTGTGGAGCCCCACGACAAGAGGAGCCAGCGTGATGAGAAGGCCACACACCACAGCTAGAGAGTAGCCCCTGCTCACAGCTAGAGAAAGCCCGTGCTCAGCAAGGAAGACCCAGCCAAACAAGAATAAAATATGTAAACAAAGAAAAGGACAAATATGATTGTGTCACTCCACCCGTATCCTGTGTCTATCCTGGCTTCCCATGGCTTTAGGACAGAGGCAAAATAAATATTTTTTTTTAAACATTTATTTGGCTACATCAGGTCTTAGTTGTAGCATGCGGGGTCTTTCTTGGGCCACGCATGATTTTTTTTGTTGTAGCACACAGACTCTCTACTTATGGTACGGGGGCTCCAGACCTCACGGGCTCCAGTAGTTGCTGTGTGCAAGCTTAGTTGCTCCACAGCACATGAGAGCTTCCCCTAACAAGGACTGAACCTAAGTCCTCTGCATTGCAAGGCAGATTCTTAACCACTGGACCACCAGGAAAGTTCTAACAAAATCTTCCTAATGTCACCCACGAGGTATTCCACCCACCGTTCCCTCCTGCTTTTCCTATCTTACTTGAACTACTCTCTGCAGGGTATTGTTGTTTCAGCCACTCAGGCCTTCCTGCAGCCCCAGGCCTTTGTATTAAAACGCTGCTTTGTATTAACTGCAGTATTAACAAGCTGCTCCTTCTACCCTACATACCCTTCAACCTAACTCTTCACCTAGGCTATTCATCTTTTTTTTTTTTTTTTTACTTTACAATACTGTATTGATTTTGCCATACATTGATCCTAGCTCAAACATCGTTTACTTAGGAAAGCTTTCCCTGACCTCCAAGGTCAAGGCCTCTTGTACAATCTCATAATACCACCTATCTCTCCTCAACTCACTGGCCACAGTGTCATCTTGCCCTTGTGGCCGTTGATTTATATTTGTCTCTTCCTACTGGTGTTGGAGAAGACTCTTAAGAGTCCCTTGGACTGCAAAGAGATCCAACCAGTCCATCCTAAAGGAAATCAATCCTGAATATTCATTGGAAGAACTGATGTTGAAGCTGAAACTCCAATACTTTGGCCACCCGATGTGAGGAACTGACTCATTGGAGAAGACCCTGATGCTAGGAAAGATTGAAGGCAGAAGGAGAAAGGGACGACAGAGGATGAGATGATTGGATGACATCACTGACTCTACGGATGGGTTTGAGTAAACTCCAGGAGTTGGTGATGGACAGGGAGGCCTGGCGTGCTGCAGTCCTTGGGGTTGCAAGGAGTCGGACACAACTGAGTGACTGAAGTGAACTGACTGATTTTGAGCTTCATGACTATGGTGTCATTTTATTCATTTTATTGAAGGACTGACAATAAATTGGTCCAAGTGGTGAGCACCCAGGATAGGCTGGGCTTTTCCCTAGCTTTCCCAAGTCAAAGGTGGAGGAGGATGGTTCTCTTTTATTTTGGGCTCAGGAGTTACCAGGAGGCAGGCTCGAGGTTGCAGATGACCATCTTCCCTGCCTTATCTGTCTGCAAGATGAAACTTGGCAAGTGGAGAGGAGACACGGTCCTGCCAGCGTGGCGTCCCTCACTCCATCCTCAGGCTCCAAGCTCAAGAACTCTCCCCCTAGTTCTTCAAGCCTCCCCAAGTCATTCCCAGTGGTGAGAGCCAGGAAAATCCCAGGTTGTAAAAGCTGGTTGGGGTTTTGTGACTTCCAACAGAAAGATCTTTGGCTCAGGCAAGTTAACCTGGTGGCGTGAGCCAAGAGACTGGAGAGACATTAAATTAGGACTTTAACAATCAGCCTAAAGGCAAGTTAAAATTGTATTCGACATGGCAAACTTTGCCTGCTACAGTTAGACGGCCTGAATCCTCACAGTCATCTGCCATAGGGAAGGTGGCCCTAACCTGCCGTCAAGCTTTTGGGGAGTGGTTCAAGTATTTCATCCAAAAGCTGAGTCCATCTCTGCAGCAAGTGAGCAGCCAATCTAACCAGCCATCTGTTCCTGCAACACACATGTATTGTGTACCTACTCTGTGCACCAGAGATTCCGCAGGGAACACAGGACGGATAGGATCCAACCTTCCTGAGAGACTTACAGTGTGGTTTATTAGGGGGTGGGGCACGGATGTGGACAGGATAGAAAGTTCTCGGAACCACGGTCACGTAGCCAGCTTCCGACAGGCGGCATGACGGGTGCGGCAGCAGCTTGCCGGTTAGAGTCAGAAAACCCGGGCTGTGGATTTTGGCTCTTCTGCTCGCTGACACAGAGCCTCACTTAGCTTCCCCTGCTGCTAATAGGGATAGTAATACCGCTGCAGGTTATAAGGGGGATTAAAACAGAAAATAAGAAGTGCCAAGCTGAAAGGCTTTCAGCAAATTGGAGTTAATGTTGTTATGTGTCCAGATGTCACCAGGGAAGAGCCCCTGCCCAAATTACCCCTCCACACATCAGCCAGAACACCTGAAATCCTAGCATGAGGGGTTCAGGTTTTGAGTTCATGGTTTGATTGCTATAAGGTCCCTGTGAAAATGCACCTGTATTGCTTGAAAGTAGTAACACAATGAGTCAATGGAAGGGATGAATTAAGTCAGCAAAGAACAGGCTAGAACTGGAGAATAAGGCCAAGGATACTATGACCCAGCTGCACGCAGGCGCTGTGCAGCCTGTGTTTCTCATACCCACTTTCCCTCAGATAATTGACCTAAGCTCCTGGTGGCTCAGCCTCCTCATCTGAAGCCCCTAATAATAACAGTGTCTCTCTCATAGGATTGTTTTGACAGGTAATTAAGATATTAGAGGAAAAGCACAGCCACCATGCCTGGGCACACCAGAACTGGGGGCCCAAGCCTGTCTGAATGGTTAGGAAGCATGTGGAGCCACAGTCCATCTGGTAGGAAGGGAGACAGCAAAAGGGGAGGAGGGAGCGCTCAAGTTCATCTGCGGCCAGAGCACTTACGATGCCCTAGTAACATGACCGCGGAGCACAGCTTCCCCGACTATTTTCCCTGGATACAGGCCCAGGAGTGAGATTGCGGGATCATATGGTAGTTCCAGCTTTTGAGGAACCTTCACATAGCTTTTCTGTAATGACCTGACCAACTAACATTCTCATCAATGATGTTATAAGGGTTCCCTTCCCTCTATATCCTCACCAACATTTGTTACCACCAACTGAAAATGGTCAGTGAAGGGATGAGGAAAGGCTGATGCAGCTGGATCCTTTTGTGATGGCAACGAGAAAGACGAGATCGTTACCAGATTTCTCTGACCTGGAGAAAATCTGTTGCTGAAATTCCACCAGTTCTGTAAATGCCACCGTTTAAGGTGCATTTAAATGTGCTCCATGTGTAATATTTTAAGACAAGGGAACTGATAATAAGATGGTGTCGGCTAAAAGATCTGAAAGTAATGTTAACACTGAGACTTCTTGTTGCAATAGTCCACAGGGGGGCATTGCATGACAATTCATAATTTATGGAATTTTCTATTCCACAACTAGACACTTGAAGATCACAAACTCCTACACACAAACGAATGGCAACTCTCTTATTATCTCAGTGGGAATTGAGTCTCGTCTTTATTAACGCATACTCTTCTTCTAGTGGGAAGGGTTGATTTTTTTTTCAAAAAAGGTCAAAGGCAACAAAAGCAAAAAAAAGAAAAAAAGTGGGACTACATTAAACTAAAAAGCTTCTGCACAGCATAGGAAAACCATCAACAAAGTGAAAAGGCAACCTGACCATGGAGAAAATATTTGCAAATCATATATCTGATAAGGGGTTAATATTTCAAAATATAGAAAGAACTCATACAGCTCAATGCTTTTCTGATAGCTCAGTTGGTAAAGAATCAGCATGCAATGCAGGAGACCCTGGTTCAATTCCTGGGTTGGGAAGATCCCCTGAAGAAGGGATAGGCTACCCACTCCAGTATTCTTGGGCTGCTTCTGTGGCTCAGGTGGTGAAGAATCCACCTGCAATGCAGGAGAACTGGGTTCGATCCCTGGGTTGGGAAGATCCCCTGGAGAAGGAAAAGGCTACCCACTCCAGTATTCTGGCCTGGAGAATTCCATGGACTGTGTAGTTCATGGGATCGCAAAGAGTCAGACAGGACTGAGTGACTTTCACTTTCACTCCCATACAACTCAATAGGAACAAATCAAACAATCTGACATTTTTAAATGGGCAGAGGATTTGAATAAACATTTTCCCAAAGAAGACATACAGATGGCTAACAGGTACATGAGAAGGTAATCAACATCAATAACTGACAGGGAAATGCAAATCACAGTGAAGTTCCAGTCGCAACCAGGTTCCCAGTGGACAATCACAGCTTAGATTTTGTGGAATTTCTTAAAAAAAAAAAAAAAAAAAAAGGCATATTAATTAAACAAAAAATTGAGCTCACGGGTACAGAGAACAAATTGATAGTTAACAGAAGTAGGGAGATAGGGAGTGGGGAAAATGGGTCAAGGGGGTTAAAAAGTACAAACTCTTAGTTCTAAAATAAATGAGTCTTGGGCATGTGATATGCAGTACAGTGACTATAGTTAATAATGTGTGTGTGCGTGTGTGTGTGTGTGTACTCAGTCGTGTCTGATTCTTTGTGACCCCTTGGACTGTAGCCTGCCAGCCTGCTCTGTCCATAGAATTTTCCAGGCTAGAATACAGGAGTGGGGTGCCATTTCCTCCTCCAGAAGATCTTCCCGACTCAGAGACTGTCCCCACATCTCTTGTGTCTCCTGCATTGACAGGCAGATTGTTTTTTTTACTGCTCTGCCACCTGGGAAACCCCCATAATTAATAAGACTGCATCCTATATCTGAAACTTGCTAAGTGAGTAGATCTTAAAAGTTCTCTTTACAAAGAAAAAAACATTGTAACTATGTGTGGTCATGGATGTTCACTAGCCTTATGGTGATACTTTCAAGACACATATATATAATGAATCGTTATGTTGATACCTGGAACTAATGAAAGGCTCTGTGTTGGTTAAATCTTGATATAAAAATATGTATCAACTTTGGAAACAGAAAAGATGGGGAAGAGATCAAGATGGCAGAGTAGAAGAATGTGGAGCTCACCTCCCCCCAACGAACACATCAAAAATACATCTAACATGTGGGACAATTCTCACACAGTACCAATTGAAAGCTGGCAGAAGATCTTCTATACAACCAAAGCGGCAAGAAAGATCCCCACATAACCAGGGAGGATGAAAAAGAAAAGAAAAATCAGGATGGGACCTAAGCCCCTGGGAGGAAGCGGTGAAAGAGGAAAGTTTCCATGGCCCCAGGAAGCTCCTTTGCAGCAGCTGGGTGCTGAAGCTCAGGCTACAGCTAGCAGAACTGGGGAGAGGACTCTGTTTGGCTGTGCCTGGGGTGTGGTCTGGGCTGTCACTATGAGTACAAGCAGGACAAAGCAAGGGTCCACCAGAGAAGCGCCTTTATGCCTACATGAAACATGGGGTACAGGTCTGCCATTACACGCCTCACCGGCAGCATGTTCAGGGCCCAGCTGGGTTCCAGCCACCTAGGGCTTTGGGAGGGCTTGTGCCCGAGAGGTAGCTGACCTCAGGGCCCGTTAGAAGCACGCCCACAGCAGGCGGGCTTCAGTGGCCTCGAGGACCTCAGGCTGGCCGGAGGCGAGACTGATGTCTGAGCTGATTACCAGCGCCCCTCCGGAGGGGTGGGTCTGGGAGCAGTCCCAGCAGCAGCACACTTTGGGGACACGCACACCAGGCGGCGGGGGGGCTGCTGCAGAGTCACACCTCCTGTGGACAGCCAAAGGAATTAAGAAAGACTTCATGGGAAATAGATGGGGAAACAGTGGAAACAGCATCAGATTTTATATTTTGGGGCTCCAAAATCACTGCAGATGGTGACTGCAGCCATGAAATTAAAAGACACTTACTCTTTGGAAGGAAAGTTATGTCCAACCTAGATAGCATTTTCAAAAGCAGAGACATCACTTTGCCGACTAAGGTCCGTCTAGTCAGGGCTATGGTTTTTCCTGTGGTCATGTATGGATGTGAGAGTTGGACTGTGAAGAAGGCTGAGCGCCGAAGAATTGATACTTTTGAACTGTGGCGTTGGAGAAGACTCTTGAGAGTCCCTTGGACTGCAAGGAGATCCAACCAGTCCATTCTGAAGGAGATCAACCCTGGGATTTCTTTGGAAGGACTGATGCTAAAGCTGAAACTCCAGTACTTTGACCACCTCATGCGAAGAGAAGACTCATTGGAAGACTCTGATGCTGGGAGGGATTGGGGGCAGGAGGAGAAGGGGACGACAGAGGATGAGATGGCTGGATGGCATCACGGACTCAATGAACGTGAGTCTGAGTGAACTCCGGGAGATGGTGATGGACAGGGAGGCGTGGCATGCTGCGATTCATGGGGTCGCAAAGAGTCAGACACGACTGAGCGACTGAACTGAACTGAACTATTGACAGAAATGCAGATGACTGTAACAAGGAATTAGAAACTAGGAAGAGGAAGCAATCAAAACTAGACAACTCAGTTGCCAAGAAAAAAACTGAGGTAAAGGCAATGACTAGCAGACGAGACAGTACAGAAGAATGAATACGTGATATGGAAAACAGAATAATGGAAATCACCCAGTCAGAGCAGCAGAGAGACAAATGAAAAAATCAAAGCAACAGACGAGATCTCTGGGGTAATATTAACAAAAAGCATACCAACCTACACATAATAGGGGTTCCAGAAAGGGGAGAGAGAGAAAAGGGGGTGGGAAGTATATCTGAAGACATTATGGATGTAGACTTTCCAAACGTTAAAAAGGAAACTCTCAGGTAAAGAAAACACAGAGAGCCCGCAATAAGATGAACCCACACAGACCCGCACCAAGGCATATTGTAAGTAAAAGGGCAAAAGTTAAAGAGAGGATTCTAAAGCAGCAATAGAAAAACAAGAGAGTCAGTTATTAGGGAACCCCCATAATGCTATCAGCTGATTTCTCCACAGAACTTGGTAGGCCAGAAGGGAGTGGCAAGACATAAAGTCCTAAAAGGGAAAAATATGCAACCTAGGATACTCTACCCAGAAAGATCATCATTTCGAATAGAAGGAGATAAAGAATTTCTCAGACAAGCAAAAACTAAAACAATACAGCAATATTAAACCTAAACTATAAGGAATTTAAAAAGTCTTCTTTAAATAGAAGAGAAACAAGAATCTATAGGAAAGGGAAAAACAACAAAACAAAGGCAAATTTATAAAAAGATTGAAGATCACTTAAATAAGCCAATATATAGATTAAAAAACAGTTTTCTGAAAGCGATCGTAATTACAATGAGCAGCAAAATGATAGATATGAAGATATAAAATAGAACATCTAAATCACAAAATGTGAGGGTAGGGAATAAGAAAATGTAGATCATTTAAAATGTGTCTGTACTTACATGACTATCAGTCTAAAAGTAAGTAGATAGAGTTATTAGGTTAGCATACTTGAAAACCAGGGTAACCCCAAAGCAAGAGTATGTTGTGAATTCACAAAAATCTAGAGGAAAGGAACTCAAGCATAACACAAAATAAATCCATCAAATCACAAAAGGAAAAAGAAGAAGAAAAAAGGAAAAAAGAACTACAAAATCACCCGGAAAGCAAGAATTGACGTGACAATAAACACATACTTATAATTACTTTAAATGTCAATAGACTAAGCGCACTAATTAAAAGACATAGAATAGCAGATTGATTGGATAACAAAACAAGAACCTACTACAAATAATAAATGCTAGAAAGGGTATGGAGAAAAGGAAACCCTGGTGGGAATGCAAATTGTTGCAACCACTATGGAGAACAGGTTCCTTAAAAAACTAAAAATAGAGTTACCATACGATCCTGCAATCCCACTCCTGGGCATAAATCTAGAAAAGATGAAAACTCTAATTTGAAAAGATATATTCGCCCCAATGTTCACAGCTGTGCTATTTACAACAGCCAAGACATGGAAGCAAGCTAAATGTCCACCAACAGATAAACAGATAAAGAACAGGTAAAGTAATGCTCAAAATCCTCCAAGCCAGGCTTCAGCAATACGTGAACCGTGAACTCCCTGATGTTCAAGCTGG